>CAJUYH010006068.1:0-21217 GCA_910591685.1 Galerucella tenella
ACGTTAAAGAATGTCAAGTTATAATTTAAATTTGACGTGTTTCGGGATTTTTTATAAATATGTACAGTAACCGAAATAATGAATTTATTCCATTTGGCTTTTACACACTGTATAAATTCACCGTGAATAGCAATAAATTATTTAACGTTATAATAAATATTATTATACTCGTTATTGCACAATTCCAATAAATTAAGCGGTCAAATTCTTTATGATATTTTTTGATTTATGAGAAAAATATTTTCTGGTCGATTGCCTAATTATGGTCGAAATTATCCTTGAAATTATGTATTAAATTAGAATTTTCATAGATGGATGGATAGAATGGAATGCTACTGTGTGTATAATACCCGGATGTGGATATTTACATAAAAAAAAACGATATAGATACCTATTTAATTGTTTTGTGGTGGGATTAATTGGTCCACCGAATAAATGATACCTTTTATCTTTTATTGTGGAACTAATTTAGATGATCAATGTTGCAATGAAATTCATATTCACTTTGTTAAACAATTTGAAATATCGTAAAACTTTTTTTAAAAAGTATACAGGTCTTTTTATTTAATCAAATGACTATAGTATATTGTGTCATAAGGGCAGAAAATGAGGTTCAGCATCGAGAGCTGCTAGGTTAAGCGTTTCCTGTATGTGTTACTTACAAGGGGAAAAACTTTAGCGGAGTTTGGCCAGCAATCGAGTGTGAAAAAGTCACTTTACGCACGTTTTAGGTACATAATTTTATTATTAAATACATATCAACAAATTAATTATTATTATTTGACATTTATTTGATGATGCTTATACCTTATGCCATTAAAAAATGATTGAAACATACGTTTCTCTTTATTAAAAATTATAGCAGAATTCCAATAAATCTTTTAATTTTTCAGTCATTTCATTCACTAAAACCATACAAATATGTTTTTTAAATATTCAAATGTTAAGTATACTACCAATACACTTAACAAAATGTAGTTTTCGCACTAGTGTGGAAAAGTGACTGTGGTTAATGTTTTTATAATTAATAAATTAAAATAAATAATAAAATAAATTTCCACTCATTTTTGGTTTAAATTTAAAAAATTGTACACTAATAAGAAATTCACTATTAGGTTGAATTGTCAAAAAAAGTTGACAGGTCATTGGTAGCTTTGTTTGACATTTCGGTGCGGAAAAGTGCCATAGCGTGTACTTTTCGCATTACTTTTCCAACGGTTATCAAAACAATTGAGAAAAGGCCTGCTTTGCGTATAAAAATTTGTGTAGAAAAGCGTGTTTAGCATAGTGGTTGTGGGAAAAATTAATTTTATCATAGAATCAATTCAAATTCTTTGCAACAAGTTATTTCACTTGATATATAACAAGTGAGTGCTTTTAAGGTAATTAGTATGATTTCGTTTGGTAATAACTAACGCTCTTTGATAACAACGTGAGTTCGACATCCTGTTTCGTAATCATCTTCATGGACCCTTAGTATCTCAAAATGTCCCCTTAGATCGCCAGGTTCAAAGATTAAGCCTGAGTCAGTCTGTAGACATTTTCTAGAACAATCTTCCCTACATGTAGATGTGGTGGAGGAAGATCTACTTACCTACCTCTAAACCTACTCTGTGCAGCCTCTGTGTTAATATTATTTATCATGAAGCCCATTGATTATGGAGGGTTGGAAACCTTCAGCAATTGCGACGCCGCCTATTTAATAGTTACCTCAAAAGTAGTGACTGAACAACCGAGTACTCAACAGTTTTATCCTTCTCGTAACATATTACCGCCAACATTTTTCTTCTGTGGATTTTTAAAAGAATTCCAAATTAAGTGCTAAGAGCAACATCTTAAAAATCAATAATCATAAAGTTGAGTTTCTAAAGGTGTGTAAATGCGCATACCAAACACACGACTACAAAGTATTTCTTGTCAATTTAATTATGTTTTGACGAGGATCACAATCCATCGGTGTCTAACGAGACCTTTTTATTTATAAGAATAATTAAATATTCTGTTGGGCGATCCATAAATTCCCTTAAAGACCGTTGTATTTTGAGACAGGAATGTGAAAAATTGAAATTTTCGTTAGTGGCTAGGCGCGCCGAACATTCAAGCACCTGTATATACCTCTCTACCTCTGTATATCTAAATGAGTATCATATGTTTTTGTTTCTATAATTATGTCGGTAATGATAATATATGTAGTTGTTGGATTTAACAAGAGAATCGTGGAATTAAGAGGCAATTTCCGTTTTTAGATTTAAAATGAAACGTGGAATCAAAGTTAATTGTAACACGGATGTGCGGTGTCGATTTTCGTTATTAAGAGGATTTCACAAATCGCGTTTGAGTTTTCTCACAGGTTTTATGTATAAAATAAGTCGAATGCTTCATTATTTTTTTATCAATAACCGGCATTAGAAATATAATAAGAAAACGTAGTTATTTTATACAGGGTATCATGAGGAACTGTACACACTCCTACCTCGTATTGAGGTGCCTTTGGGAATTTTATGCACCCATTGTTCATTAATCTACGGGGCGAGATTTGAATTTCTATTGAAATTTCCTTTGGTCATAATTTTTTAATGGATGTTCGATATGTCTTATAATTTGGTGAAATGTTTCACTACTACCACTTCATTAAATGACTGGCTAGAGCTAGGAAAAATTCGGATCGATCTTTAAAAATTACTTCATATCAAAAATCTCACCCTATATAGGGTTTTCCTGAACTTTAATTGAGATTTTTATAAAAAACCAGTGAATTTATTCTTTTCGTCACGTGATCAATGAATTTTTGATTAAGCAATTGAATTTGACTTTGAATTGAAAGCTTAGAAAAATTAACTATAGAGGGTGAATCTTAACTACTGGGAGATAGGATAAGATCGGATTATTTGAAGTAAAATATGGCGATGTATGTATCTATATCAGGGACGAATATAAGGGTGGGGGGGGGGGGTTTGGGGGTTCAAACCCTCCCCATAGAAAATACAATAAAGGTACAATATTTTTTTATTAGCATACTGCCGCAATATAAGTATTCATCGGGATGTGGCAATAGAAATAGATTCCTCAACAATTGTGAATAATTTAGCTGAATTTACTTTTGTGAGATTGATTTTCTGTTTTAATAAAAGCTTCAATTTTTAATCATCTATCACTTTTTAAAATAGGTGCTCCCAAATTAATATACAGGTAACATCTCGGCTGGTATGGGAATGCGGCGAAGAACTTAGAAGACTGGCGACTCGGAACAGTGTAACACTGGAGTGGGTCCCAGGTCACAAAGGAATCGCTGGCAATGAAAAAGCTGACGAACTTGCAAGAGCAGGATTGTCAACACTGATGAACGGACCCGAACCATCTGTGGGCATCCCCAGATGCTCCACTAGGTCATGGTTAAAAGGGTGGGTAAAAGAACAATCCATAAAACTCTGGAAGAATACGCCCAGGCAAACACATGGAAGAAATTTTTGAAAGAACCATCAGGAGATGCAAAAAGGCACTGAAACAGCTCTGCACATATTATGCAACTGTGAGACGCTGGACCACAGGAGGAAAAAACTAAATGGAAGACCCCAAATGACTCCAGAAGACTTCTACAACCAACCAGTAAATAACCTGTATGAGCACATACAGGGAACGGATTGGCTGAATAGGCTGTAGTGAGAATGTTAGGAGAATCCACAATAAGCCCAAGAGACTGAGGTGGTGCCGGCGAAGGGACGGCTCCTTTAAAAAATATATATACATGGTTATTACCAGCAGTAAGTGGCACACTCAAAATAATTTTTTTTAATATCTGTAATATTTCATATTTTTTGAAGTTGACGTGAGATTTTCAATTATTCCTCCCTCGGTTTAAATGAGATTTGGTGTGATTTCATTGGACCCCTCCCCCCCTATTTTGGAGGAATTTAAGGATATCTGTGGGCAAATGTCCCTCTTCTATCCAATTCCTAGGTGTTGTGCCCTAGGATTCTGAATTGCTGTGCAATCCGCAAGTATGTGGATGGCGGTTTCTTATTCCATGCCACAGTATCTACATTCTTTTTCCTCCACTATTTTGAGCTTTTTCAGGTGCTGGTTCAGGCGGTCCCGTTAAGATCCCTGTTAAAACTCTTAGGGCAGTTTTACTTTGACTTTTGCATTCATTTGTTCTCAGCGAATTGTAGAATCTTTAATTGTCTAAACCCTACTAGATCTTTCCAATAGTCACATCTTTTCTTTTCTTCTGCTTTGCCTATTTCTATTTATTCCAATATTTCATTGGAGCTGATACCGCAAAAGGGTTCAGGCCCCCAAAAAGGGTGTTTCAGTTCCCTATTTGCTAGTCCATTTGCTATTTGAATCACCGTGTATAATATTTTTTTCATGAATTGATCACATTTCCAGTTTTTTTCTTTGAAATATAATATCGTAGCATCCATTCAAACCACATTAAAAGTTTATTTAAACTGAAATTTATTAATTACCATTAGATAAATAGATAACGTATCATTAATGAGGTACTTATGAAAACATTGATCCATTAATGCGACACATCAATCTTGTATTTTGTCAGGTCTATCCTCAATGTTTTGGTATCGGTTTGTTTTTGCGTGAACAATAATCCGGATTAAATAACTTTATGTGTTCAAACTTAATAAGTGTTAAAAGTGACATTTTATTTTTGAGTACCTACCACACGAAAGGATGAAATAAAAATAACATTTGGCTACAGGGAGATGTGCAGGTTATAAATCTCAACCTTGGGTCTCACGAAAGAGGGCATTTGCTGCTGAACATGTCGATAATGTGCACAAAGAATCGTTATTTACTCCGACAGCCAAGAAGCTCATATCGTCATATCGGATAACGTCAAATCTGGTGTGGGACTGTCGCAAGGCCTACCCTAGCCTGGGTACCAGGTCACCGAGGAATAAAAGGTGATGAAGGTACCAATGAATTAGCCAAGCAGGGAGTAACCAGAACATTCCTGTGGAATTGCTAAATGCCTAACTAAGGAGCGCATCTACAATTGGAGAAACAACCAGGCGTTGCGCTGGTGGTATGAAACCTTTATGTCAAAGTAGAGAAACGACGAGGATGATGGTGGGAATGCTGACCGGACATTGTAGGCTGAGAAAACATATGCACACAATTGGCCAAGTAGATGACAGCTTATATAGGTTCTGCCAAGAAGAAGACGAAACCGCGGAGCACATACTCTGTGAGTGCGAAGGCCTAGCAATTTTAAATAATGTAGCCTACACGTGTCAGGTGCTACCGGTCTATAAGTAGAATACCCTACGTTTGTAATTTTTGTTTCCAGTGGATAGCCAGATCAGGTACTAGACCATAATGATGCCCTTTTAATTTATTCAAAAAATGTATTTCCACTGTAAACATTTCTATTGTTGGGCCGTACTGTATAGCTCTTTATGTTTGTATTATAGATCATGATTTTTTGGGCCATATACCGCAAAAGAAGATTATCGTCGTCAAACATTCTCGATAAAATCCAATCAACAACAAACTGATCAATCCTTGTGTAATTGAATTTATATCCTCGGCAAAGTTGATGCGGGATGCGGTAAGCCACTGAAGGAGTTGCTGGTGGTAAGGATGCTTTTGCTGCCGGTCCTGCTCAGTTTGGCAACAATAACTAGGGTAGGAATGGGTCAATCCGTTTTTTACGAATTTCTTACTTTAAAAAAAAAAACATGATATAAAATGGTCCATATCTGTGTGTGCATATGGAAAAAGATCAAATATCGATAACAACTGCATCATCAAATATTGAACTTAATCCTTAATTGACACAATTTAAAGCACTGAGCTCTTATGTAATTAGTTCCAAAATGGTGTGGGAGAGCCTAGACAAACTCAATGAACTGGCGAGAACAATATAACCTTAACCTTACTATGGATTCCAGGACACACTGGAATAAAAGGAAATGAATTAGCAGACGAACTAGCAAAGAGGGAGACTGAAATACCTTTCTGGGGGCCTGAACCCTTTTGCGGAATCAGCCCCACTGTAATATTGGAAGAAATAGTTGAAGCCGAGAAAAAGAGAAGATCTGACCATTGGTAAGATCTAGTAGGGCTTATACAATCAAAGAATGCATAAATCAAGGTAAAACTGCGCTATGTGTTTTAACGGGGCGTTGTCTCCTGAATGGGCACCTGGAAAAGCTCAGAATAGCGGAGGAAGAAGAATGTAGATTTTGTGGCATAGAAGAAGAAACCTCCATCCACATACTTTCAAACTGCACAGCACTTCAGAAGAGAGCACAGCACCTGGAAGATTACTGGATAGAAAAGGAACATTCACCTAAGTTGAAGCCTGCAGATATCCTAAAATTCCTCCGGGAAATAGGACTAAAGGAGCTATTAGTTTCTGGGACTCTCCTCAGAAACTAAGTGGAAGTAAGGGGGTACAATAGATCTTTTAGATCTCAGTGAATGTCACCCCAAAATACAAACATACATACATACATACATACTTGACACAATAATACTGCAGATCTGGTGAAAGATTCATTTCCAAAAGTTGGTTAGTAAGTAAAAAGCAATCTTTATTTTATAACTTTAGATACCCATACCGCGTTAACAAAGAGAGTAATACACAATAACACAATATTTATATAGAGTCGTATCAATATTTTCAGCTCATTCTTCATTTTTGGTAAGAGCTCTTGAGACAAACTGTATCTTTAATTATGTATGTTCCGAATGACTCAAAGGTGGCACCTTTTTATGTCATTGGCACTGGACCTCGGTCTTCGAAAATACACATCAATGACAATCAAATAGGAAATAATACAGTTTGACTCATAACTATCGGAACAGAATATTGTTTGGACTAAAAAATGGTAATAGAACCAAATATGCCTCAATAAAATCTATCTGTAGAAAAAGACACAGGGTGATGAGTTTTTTTTTGGAACTTTAGTTCTTTACGCCAGGTTATGTTTGAGCGACCAGAGGTCGCGACGCAAAAGATCTGACCGTTACGCGTTACGTTACGCTACGTTATGTTACATTGCTTCGTTATGTGCCTTGCTTTTGCGCGCTTGTGCCTCCTTAGTCTCTCTCTCGTTTACGAAGCAGCGATTTATAATAATAAATATGCTCTTGCCCGGATTCGAACCCGGGCCGCCCGCGTGCAATGCGAGCATTCTAACCACTGAACCACCGATGCTATATTGAAATTCTATGCAAAGCTGGTATTCGCAGTGCTAGTGATCTACTTGAATTTGTTCGGATGAATTTTTACTATTATTTCCATAATTTTTTTGCGCGATTAAGGGGTCTAGCTACTTTTCGAAATACAGGGTGTTGAAATTTTGAAAACTTGAATGTTTTAATTCGATAACATTAAAATGAAGGGATAAATTGATTTGACATTTGGCAGGTAGTTTTTAAATGTAAAAGGGCATATTTTGAAAGAAATTGTAGTTTGTGCAACTAGTGTGGATATGATGGCCATATCGCACGAGGACGAAGATGGAGCACGACGCCGTAGGCGGAGTGCTCAATAGTTCAAGTACGATATGGACAATCCACACGAGTCGAGCAGCATATTTTTTCTACGACCCACTTAGGAAAAAATCTAGAAAATAAAAATTTCTATAAACTGTAATATAACTTCAAATTAAAAATTTAACAATTCAATTTTATGTTTCCACTAATTTTGTGGTAAACGAATGTCCAATTTGTATAATGCTACGGTTTCCTTTTTTAAATATACGATGCTGTTATAAGTAGATGTTGCCAGTCGGACTCCCTCATGGAGGGTACCGTACCATTATCTATAATAATGAATATTCTGCTAAATATTTCAAACGTCTACCTGTTGTCGTTATCAATATCAAGCAGAATGATTATTTAAAAATAAAATTAACAATAAAAAAAAATTTCCTCGCGGGGAATCGAACCCGGGTCTACCGCGTGAGAGTCTGGTGTGCTTACTACTCAACCACCAAAGAATATGCAAATTGTTTATCTATAACGTCAGATGTATTACATAATTTTTGCTTGAAAGGAACTAAAGTTCCTACCGTGTGTCCCGCGACACGTTCTACCTTTTTTTTTTCGTGCTACGCCCATATAATTTCAATAGCATTAAGTCGCAGTTATTCTAAGCTCGCGTATTTTTATGATTTTCAGGCTGCTACGTTTAAGAATCCTACTTATTGTCCAGATTTATTCGGTTTTGGAGAATTGAGATACAATTGATTTATTTTTATCCTGCCTTAATTCCAATGTCCGCCTATGGTTTACTGCGGTTTTAGAGTCTCTTACCTGACATCGTGCTATCAATATGATAAAAATTTACTATAAACTTATTCTATTATATTGAGCGGCTAAAATTACTCATGAAAATTTATAGATTCAATGTTGAAATAACAAACATCCTTAGCGCTTTTGTCCATCCTTTATCAACTATTGATACATTTTTGAAATTAGAAAATCCACAAATACAAAAATAGAGTGCTTCTTTAAAAAAAACTGGTGGACTGAAAGGAAGATGACTCAAAATAAAGAGTGGGACTCCAGTTATTAAAAAATAGGCACCTAACGGTAGATTTTCTTGGTTATATTTATTAACAAAATATCCAATTCTAATTATTTAAATCAACTCGTTATCTAAATTATCTAGACATTTCGACACCAATAAATATTAAACTGTTTCAAAGACAAAAACCAAACTGGTAAAAAAGTGTTGTCAAATTTAATACATTTTGATGCGCGTTGATGAAAAATATAGCCCGTTAGGAATCGGGTAAATGGTAATTGACATTTACATAGTAGATTTTTATAGCACTCGGTAATAGATAAATATCTGTTCGTTTCCGTATAAAATATCGATTTGTGCAACAGGCTTTCTCGATTATCATGTGATGGTTAATTTATTCTTAAGACTAATGCCTTTGTAAGATAACGTAGTCGGTTTGAAAACACCAAACAAGAAATTTTGTAAATATGTTTATTTTTTAATGTATATTAAAAGTGAAAGGAAAAAAACCAATTACCGATAATTTACAATATAAATTACAATTTTATCAAAAATGAGCATGAGAAATTAGTAAGTAAAATCCAAAAATTGCATGTTAAAATCGTAAATCAGTGCCAGAAATGCAATATTTTGAAAATTTAAATAAAAAGTGTGGAAACGGTCAATTATCTCGTAAATTGTTAGTCCCAATTGTACAAAATTTGGGGTACACCTATTTTAGGATACGTAGATTTCATATTTGATATTTGCTATGTTGCCAGATTTGTCGTTTATCTTATATTATTAGTAAGTTTGGTTTTTCAAATTAATCACCCTGTATGTTCAGTCTATTGGAATCCCCTATACAATACTAGCTCAACCATATGTAACACTTATGATTTTATGTAGTCCTATGGAAGGTCTAAAATACATAAAATATAAGTCTGGCAACACCTATTTGTAAACTGAATTTTTCAAGTATTCCTAATAAAAATAATCTTTGGGATTGAATAATTCATAATTTGGCACACGGATTCAAAGCTGATAACAATAATTTAATATATCTAACCTACTGCCCTGATTAGTTTCATCAGGATAAAATGAATGATCTTCTTACAATTGTGGTAGAGGCTACAATAATAAATATACTCATGGGTATGTAAGAGATTTAATGTGTATTTTGTGATAAGCTGATATCATCAATGTCCCTCGTATCAACCAACTAAGTAATGTAAATCAGTAAAGAACAAGGGATTTGGGTTAAATTTCAATAGTTTGGGTCCTGTATTCTACAGTTGAAAGATATTCATTTGTTGATGAAACATCCTGTATTAAAGTCTGATATTGAACTTGTGTTTTTTCAGAATCTTTGCCATTTGCCCGTACCAGTTGTATTCTACCAGTAAGGTGAGTATTACAGATTTTTGTTATTATATGGATTTATAATGTTCTATCTATACGTATTTAAGTTATCTATGGCACACTGTCGTTTCCGGCTGCAAGGCGAGCTAACCCCAACAACGCTGGAAACTTCTTCGTACCCATTTAGATTAGTATAATATTGAAAGGTGTTGAAATGTCAATTTTTACGTATTTAACTTCAAAACCTTTCTCGTCCGGACGCGCATTCTCCAAAAAAAACAAAAACATGATGAAATCAAGCTTATAGTCAATTTTATATTCGATTATTTTTTTCACTTGTCAAAATCTGACATTTTGGTGGTTTTAGGTTATCTATGGTTTTAACCATGGAGGTAAAAGAGAGAGGAGAGAATTATCGACCAAAGTGGCTTCTCAATATGGCCGACTTCCGTAAACAAACCAGAGGCGTACATTAAATTATTTAATTAGGGAAACAAAAAACTATCATATTATGCATCTTTTTAAGTTGGTACTTTTTGTTGTTAGAGAGATTTTGGTACATTCAAAAATTTTATAACACTATTGTACAACTCAATATCAACTTAAATTTATATTATTACTCATAAATAACCTTTCTAATACTGAAAATCACTATTTTTTTAACGTGGCCTTTCAATTTGACACATTTCAGAATATAAAGGTTATCTATTTTGACACAAGAATTGATGACTAATGTCACTAATGTGGCTTCTCAATATGGCGACTTCCGTCGAAAGTTGGTTAAATCACTACCACGCTCAACTTCCCTCCTTTTTCTTTTACTTCGTTGGTTTTAACTAATAGCAATACATTATTCTAGCCAATCATTCGGTATTATACTCTGATCACATTCACATTGAAACGTCAAAATTTTACTATGAATTTGTCATTTTTGACAACTAAAAGTTTAAGTTTATTGAAAAATGAACACAAACCGATTCAGTGCCATCACCCAAGAGAATAATAAAATAAAAAATAAAGCAAAATCCTTTTAAATTGTTGGAAAGAATAATCTTCCCAAATACAACTCGTTCTCCAAATTTTATCACATAATTTTTTATTGTCATCACTCAAACTTGTTTATGTGAGGCAAAAACAAGTTTTCGTGGAAAAGAAAAAAATTATCGTGGTATTACCTTTTATAATTTGAGCCAATACAACCCTGAATCATTAAAATTAGTCCCAACTTAAACTTTAGCAAAAGTCTACACCAGCAGTGTGTGTCAGTACTATCTTAATCTTTTGAATCTACACATTTTATCTGAAAGATTCGATCTTTCGGCATGATACAAGAAAACGTAGGGTCTCAATGATAAACCGCCGTGACACCGAACACAGATTGCGAAAATTCTAATGATCTATCTTCTACAGTGGGGGGCATTAAAATAATGTATCAAGGTTTTTATTTTTATTTCTATTATTTCGTTGTTTATGAAACAAGAGAAATTTCGTCTTTTATAATAATAGTACCTGTTACACAATATGTACCAGGAGTATTACAATTATCTGTACACCAAACTCTATTATTCTGTGCTCAGTTGAAGCATCTATTGAAATCTTTTGGGTTACAAAGAGGGGATGGGATTTTCTCCACTTTCACTTGTGATAATAGTAATTTACGTTACAAGACGTACGTTTTCAGGTCGAGACAAGCAGATTCCAGGAAGCTTGGTGAAACGTTGTTACTATAGTAACGAAATCAAGGTAGATCGCATTATAAAAGTGAGATTGGAAAAATGGACGTCAGGGACCGGCAAATGCTTTTTCCGGTCCCTGGCGTCCATTTTCCGGTCTTAATCGGCAAAACGTTATTTTCTGGACGAAAAATTGTCCAGAAAGTGTATATTTTCTGGTCGGTCTTGAAAAAAGGTCCAGTAAAGGTCCAGGTAAAAAAGTGTCTTCAGTTAGAGAGGATATTTCCCTTTCTTCCAGAAGCAACATTCTTTCGATGCCTTTAGCTTCATGCTAAAGAGGTGTTGATTTGGTTTGCAATGAACTGTTAGAAAACCACTAAGAATTCTTAGACGGTTTTATCTAATATTTTGGACTAGATCAGCCCTGAAAGGGATTTTCATAGGTATGCTCTGTCTTTTCTTCCTTCCGTTTTAATTTTGCCCTGAAGTCATTAGAACCGATTCCGTCCAACAGTTAAAGTCCTACAAAGAGAGTGGCCACTATCTTCCTCGCTAACTCTTCAGCTATTTTATTTTCTGATTTACATATCAGGTCTATTTATCACATTTTCAATAATTACGCGAATTCTCAACTTACTATCAATTAAGGCACTTGAAAATGTTGTCCTGAACAACCAGGAAAAGCGATAGAGCAACCGAGATGATTGCTTCATAGCTCGAACCTTGTGGACCAGCATAGACAAGGCAAAGACAATACAATAAAAGTTGAATCTTCGGAAATAGAAAATTTCAATTGATGACTTCTGCAAAGAAAGCGTAGAAGAATACACTATTGAACACCTACTTTGTTCCCAAGTTATTGGAATATACTTCATAGAGAGACTTAAAGAAGTGGCACAGTTATAGTGATTTATAAAACAGCATTATGATGATTTTAGGAGTGAGGAGAGAACTTCCTCGTTTCCTCTTATTCCCTTGTGTGATGGTACCCACAAAAAAGAAATGTTTTCATCTCGCAGGTTATAAAATTCTTTATTAATGAGTTCATGGATAGTGTGCGATTGATATACTTTTTTCAGATCTGTTTTAATAAGAAAGTTGTACCAATTTGCTGTTTTGCACATTTTGAGTATAGCAAACGTCTCTTCAGTCCAACTTTGTGGCAGACGTTATTCAATACGTGAATTTTGCCTGCTTCTTATTAAACTAATTTATGCCGGTCCTGTCGTACAGGGCTCCGCCTACCATAAACACTCTCTGCTACTATATATTTTACGACTTAATTATTGTTTAAATAACTGTTTTACGATGTAATTATTTTAAAAAGTGTATTTAAAGTTACTGGTTATAACTGTTTTCGCTTTTGTACCTACCTAGGCTCTAGACTTATTTATAACGTATAATTTTTGTAAATTAAATTTTTTATTTTGCTGTTGAGTATTTAATTTGTACATGAATAAATTGATGAAGCTGCTCACTTCTGTTGTTTTTGTTCGTTACAAGTTTCTTTTTTTTTATTTCGACCAATAGTTGGAAAAGACCCCTTTCGATTTGGATAAATTTTGGTCAGAATTTTTCTTATAACAAAATTTTTTTTGTCAAGTCCTGTTTCTTAAACTTTTGTTTTAAATACATCGAAAACTTTTGCAATTAAAGAAATTACTTTGTGTCAGTTTCAAGGGGGATACTGAAAAAAAAATGTCGAAAAGTCTCGAATTTGTCAAATTTTGAATTTTTAAAATCAAAATTGACGATAGATAATGAATTTTTGTCTGAGTTTTTTTTGTATACAACCTTGTACTAATCGAAAGTGATCCTGAAATTTTTGTAACTGTGTTTTTTGTTTTTTGGAAAATATGAGTTTTTGAATTAAAAAAATTTCTCAATAGAGTTTGAGAAATCGCGTAATTTTGATTGATTAATTTATAAGTATAATAATGAGCGAAAAGAACTAATCTAATCCTTTTTGTACTGTTGTTTCTTTTCTTTTTTTACCTGAAAAACATTAAAATGATAACACGATTTCTTAAACTTATTTTTCAGTAAAATTTTTTTTATAAAATTCTAAAATTTATATTTTTAATAAAACAAAAAAAACACAGTTCCAAGAATGTCAGGATCTCTTACGATACGAACAAGGTTGTATATAGAAAAAAATGTCAGCCAAATATTTATTGTCGGTCGACAGCTTTGACAATTTTTAAAAATTCAAAAATTCACAAACTGAGATTTAAAAAAAATTTCATAGCTCCAAGTATCTAGTATTCAAGTATCCCTTTGAATAGATTCCCTTTGAATAGTATTCGAGATAGGTATTTAAGAATCAGGAAAAATGGTGGTATTTTGAATGTTTTGAAAAAAAAATGTTTTCCTTCTGGAGAACTTAGTTATAAGATAAAAGACAATTTCTGACCAAAATTTGTCCAAATCTAAAAGGGTCAACTCCAACTATTGGTCGATTTGACGTGGAATTATCCTTTATTAACCATTAATTGTACCAAATCGTTTACTGTGTAGAAAAAGGAAATTATAATTTGTGACAATAAATCCAAAAATGCACTTATCCACGTTATCAATGAAAACCTGGAAATGTCCCTTTTTACCATAAGCTATAAATCCGAAACCTTTGAGTTATTGCCGTACGCGCCGCTGGTAACGTCGAACGCAAATTGCGAAACCGTTAATTATCTATCCTTTAATTATTATTTATAGCCGGTATCTTGATTCGTGAGTCCACAACAAAACTGTCAGCTGCGCGATTCCTAACAAATTGTTCAGTCAAGCAGGCAAAGGAAATCCATTTATTTAATTGATATAAAACACACAAAATGTGTTGGTATTTATGATAATTAGCTCGGTTCGACTTATCAGTGCATCAATCAATTGCATACCTATGCGGTTTGTTGTTGCTAATTAGAATTTATTTTAATGTTTATACTGGTTTACTTTTTTGCTGTCCTCATGGTATGATCGCTGTGACTTACCTGGTTGTGAATTGCCGTGCAAAGTAATGAGTATTTTGTGATTAATAATTTCCGCTCGAGAGTTATGTTGTTTCAATAATCTTTTTGTCAAGGAATAAAAAAAAGTCTATAAACCTTTCTGAAGATTGAAGCATCCCAAAGATCCAGTAGGGCCAAGCAAATAGAAGATTATCCTAGAAAACTACAACCAAGTAAGTATTTGTTGAAATTGAGGGAGAAGTTCAGATAACTCAAAACTTATTTGGAAATGCAGTCTACTGGAAAAATATTTCAGGCCAAAGACAGCCAAAAAGGTTAATACGTTCATAGGAACTGGACTCACTGGACAAAGGCAAAGTAGACAGAGGAACATACAGATTCTGCGATGATACAGATGAAACGGTAGATCACTTTATTTGCAATTATACAGAGTAGTTGTCTGACAACGCCTTGAATACCTGGAACAGATCTTCTTAGAGCTTGATCAGAAGCCTAGATCTCCTCCCCTGGAGTATTGACAGGGAATGCACAAAAGATCCCATAGATTCCAGTGTATCTACCTGGAACTAACATTTCGAAAAAGTAATGAGGATGGAGACCTTACTAATAGTGGCCAGACGAGTCTATGGGAAAAAATGGGTGCTAAAGCCTCACTTATGCAACAAGGTTGTGTGTTCGTGTGATAAAAATGGCAAGGAAGAAAGTCCATTTGCAACAGATTGTCTTAAATGTTTCTATTAATTTTATTATTTAAAGTTGCAATTCACATCTTGAATAATAGTTATTTATGTACCAAGGCAGTACTTTTTCTGACGTGGTGCATACAAAATTTTATCGCCAACTGCTCAGAATTCAGAATATAAAAAACTGAGGTATATTTCATTGCATTTTATATGACAAAGTAAACAGCAAATATAGAACAAATCTACTTATTATTTGTTATACAGTGTGGAAACCACTTATGGAATAAAATTCTTTGTCATTATTTTAAAAAATTATAAAAAATGCCGAGACACGTCAACTTTTAAATGTACAGGGTGATTCACGCAAGTATGCCATAGTCGGTGTTGTTTTTTTTATGAAACATATTTTGCATATTTTTGAAATACTCTTAATAAACCGATTCCAACAAACTAAATAATATATGGTCAATTATAAATTATACAGGGTGAAATTTTAAAATTAATAATTTATTACACTTGAAATACTTATTGGTACTTTTTAATCTAAACTAACTAATTATTAGACGTATTTGTATATTAAACAAAACCACTACGCCCATGAATTTCATCATAAATACCTAAAAATTGCCTAAAAACGCCAATATTTAGACAGAATCGGTAAATAATGTGGATTGTTTTAAATCGGTAAATAATGTGGATTGTTTTCTATTCTGTCAGTTGTGGATATGTTGACAGTTTATACTGAAAAAGTGAAATCTTTATCAAATACTCTTTTCTTGACAACATAACAATGAAATATTTAACTGAGTCTCACCGAATTGAGATTTTAATGATGATCGGGTACGGGGATAACTGCAGAAGTCAAGTTGAAGTGGCAAACTTATTTAATCACCAATATCCCGAATTGCCTAATATTTCACAAAGTACTGTGTCTAAAATTCATGCACAATTCAGAGAACTTGGACATGTTAAACCATTGAAAAAAAACCACACTTAGTTGAAGATGATGTGAAAGTGGATATTTTGTTAAGTGTCGAAGAGAATCCAACTTCAAGTATACGTCAAATTGCCCGTGAAAATAATGTTATTCATACAACTGTTCTAAGATGTCTTCATGAAGAAAAACTTCATCCCTACAAATTAACTTTTGTGCAGGAGTTAACAGAAGACGATCCAGATCTTAGAATGGATTTCTGCGAAAGATTGATGAATAAGCTGAGCAGAAATGAGATAGCTCTTGGTACCATTCTTTTTCCTGACGAGTCAACATTCACATTGAATGGAGAGGTAAACCAACAGAACTGTAGATATTGGTCAGCAGAGAATCCTAATTGGATGCGCGAGACACATACTCAGTACCCTCAAAAGGTGAACGTTTGGGCCGGTATCATAGGCGACCATATTATTGGTATTGTTATTTATAGATGGAAATTTGTCAGCTGAAAAATATTTAAATATGCTTAGAAATGACGTTATTCCTGCGTTGGCAAACTTATATCCCAACGCAATAGATCCTAGCTAACCGAATGAAAATGTCTGGTTCCAGCAAGACGGGGCAACACCCCATTATGCTTTAATGGTAAGAACTTATTTAGATGAAATCTTCCCCAATAAATGGATTGGACGAAGAGGTACTATTGAGTGGCCAGCTAGATCGCCAGACCTTACGCCGTTAGATTTTTTCTGTGGAGCTATCTCAAGAACAAAATATATGCAACACAACCAACTAGCATTGTAGACCTCAAAGACGGGATAACTACAGAAATACGGAATATTTCACCTCAAACTTTAAACAAAGTTAAGGAGGAGTTCTATAGGAGACTGTGCTATTGCCAACAAGTAGGTGGAGAAAATTTTGAGCATTTATTTACCTGCCGCAAATGCGGCAGATAAAGTAAATGAAGGTAAACTGTTTGTTTACTTCTGGAAATCAATCTAATAATTGAGGGCTCTACTGATGGTTGGCGATAAAATCATTTATTAGATTAAGAATTAAGGTTAGCTGTACTTGAAATATGAGTGACGCTTCCAGGAAATAAATATGCTTGAATAATAAAAACTCGTTTTCTTTGCAAAACTGGGATGATGCGAAGATCTCCGTATGATTATGGAATGGGGATTGAATTTTTCCCAATTCTACTAAATGTTCAGGGATCTTTCCACGGTTACTTTTGATTAAAAAAACCTAATAAAGAAAAATTTTTCCAAATACCTATACCTACTTTTCAAAAGAGTAAGATGAATAAGGAAGTCTGAATATAACTAAATTTCACAAATATTTCCATTCATTAAAACGCATTTTACATGTCTGCTGATGATTTTGTATATTTTTAATTTAGCTTTTCGAAATATTTATTTGTACTCACCCATCATCCGGAAAAGTTCTCCCAAAATAATGTAGGTACTTACCTAAAACAAAGGTCTGGATTATAAACAAAATTCATATGTTAATAAACAATTGAAATTCAAACAAACCCCCCGTTTTGAGAAACATCCTATAGTTTGTTATAAAAAGTACATAGAATATTGGAATGCAATAATCATTTTTAAGAGGTTCTCCAGAGGTTTCATCAGAACATTTTATTAATGAAAGAATGCTATCAAGGGAAATGGAGTCCGAGAATGCTAGCAGATTATTGTTGGAGACTTAAAAGAGACCTATGCTGAATATTCACGAATATCAAAGTTTATTGTAAAATAATCAATAAAATGTCTGTAAGTAGGTATATCTGATTTTTGTATTTTTCACGAAAATAAATGTATTATTGACGCAAAAAACCCGATGTGTACCAACATTTTTTTCAAAGATATAAAAAGTTAAGCTTTTGTTGACCAGTGTAATTTTATGGTAACTTTAGGTAGGTAACATTACTTGGTTACATTAAAAAAATATCATCTATACCATTTCAACTTTTGACTAGGCATAAAATTTGCTTCAGACTTTCTCCCATTATTTATAGAACACCCTGTATTTTCATTCAATCCACGCACCAGTGCATATAAAACAAATCACCCACTTTTATAAAAATCGATTCGATCAAACCTCACACTTTACCCCCATTGACTGAGAACTTTCCAGTTCGTGGTCTTTTAACCACAAGCACCACACACGCTTGTCAACTTCTTCTTGTCACACTGCTTATGTCTTTTTCTCGGCGAGATAACGGCTAAAAGCTATCGAACAACGTCGTTTAGACTTTAAAAATTCCACGACCTTTTAAAAGCATCAAACTTCAAGATAGCATATATGTAAGACGTTCGATAGAAGATAGGAATTGACATTAACGTTCGATTGGGATACGGAAAAAGGAATTTTGTACATTTTCTCTTAATAGTTGAGTTTAATATTGTATTTTATAAATCTTTGTGTGATTCTTAGTGCGTCTTTGAGAGTTTTTTATTGTCTTATAAATTCAACTTCTTTGATTTTTTTCTAAACGTTCCCATTTCTTTGAATTTGTTCACTATTTTTTGTTTGTATTTTGTTTACTGAATTGTTCTAATGGTTCCATCTTCCTGGTACTGTTTTCATCAGAATACAATATCGCCATGCTAAGAAAAAATGCAAATTCCGGATATTAAGTATTAAAATAGGGAAAGCCCCATGCTGCCATTTTGTGGCTTATACTATACACCAACAAATGGCATTCATTTTAATTATCCTGACTATTACCAATCAATTAGGTTTTCTTAAGTAAGTCATTGTCAACCCCTGTAGTCAACTACCATCAGTTAATTTTCGGAATCTTAATTAGGAATCTTTCAATCCAAAATCGTTCAGCTATCTCAGCATCTTTATTAAAACGGCGTAAAGAACTAAAGTTCCAATAATCATTTTTCTCTCATATTCCATTGTCAACTAATTATAGCTAGTTAAATCGCCAAGAGCGATAACTGGGTTAACAATATAGCCCAATGACGACATTGTTATCACTAATCTTAAGCTTTATTCGGGTTTTTGTTTCTGGACAGTCCGTAAACCAATCTGGTATGGCGCAGAATTAGTTGCGTACTGTATTGAGTCCTAAGAACTATTTTCGGACCATTTAAAATTGAACTAAGTTTGAAAAAAAAACGAACATCCCGCATGGTCTATAGAACTGAAGTAACCTAACTAAATTGACAATTGAAGATATCTCATCATCAAAAATTACCTAAAATGTTGCAAAAACTTCTGGAATTATAAGATTATCGATCACATCAAGAAGAACATCGTCTTCACTTGATGATGATGAACGATGTTCATATATTTCCATAAAATCATTAGCATCCATTTGCTAAATATTAACTTTAAAAAGTAAAAATCCAAAATAAACAATACACAATAAACAAACCTCTGCAAATTTTCAAAATATCTCCCACCCTTCTCCTTTTCAAATGATTTGAGGATGCGTAAAAAATAATCCGAAAATCGTCCTAGCTCGAAACTGGCTTAGACGGTCTTCGAACCAAAAACTGCTGTAAAATAAACGCCAAACTGCGGGTGTCAGAAGCATCCTGTTAAAACCCGAGCAAGCCAATTTCGACTGCGCAAACTCCGGACAGTCTTAGAACAGTAATTGAATGAACCCGAATAAAGCTTTAAGAATTCCTAAGAGTTATTAATGATGGGCAAAAACACTTAGCTGAATTTGATCTTACAGCAACTAACCAAATACTAAAACCACCGAATAAATACCTTACAATATACCATTATATATGTATACCGTATATGACTGGAGTTTAAGGTTAAACACCAGGTTCATAGTTAGAAAAGATACCCCAAAGGACATTTTCACGCAAGTAGATAAGAATAATATATGGAGCTGATGAAATTGGAAACAATATGGCGATATTGTATACATCTACCATACACGCTTTTCGGATTTTTTTGAAGTAATTTGCCAAAGCATGAATCAATATTGTATTAGATGAAATCAGCAGACCCGTCTTCTGTAACCGTCTTCGATCATATCACTTTAAATCTCTTAAGCATTTTTTATCTTCAACTTTCTACTGGATCTTGTTCTTCCTGCAACACTTTCCACCACCATATGTAAAGGGGTGAGGTTGAGAATCACTTCCATGGCTGCCGTTGAGCATATTCTCATTGCTCCTGTAATGCATATACAGGCTAATCTTTGAATTTTGGAGAGGTTTTCTCTCTTCGTCAATAGGCTAGTTCTACTACTCCACGCAATGGCTCCATAAGTGATGATTGGTCTCACTATGGCAGTGTACATCCAGCTTAGGATTTTTGGGTTACAACCCCAGTTTCTTCCTGCCAGATTTCTGCACTCCATTAGAGCCATTTTTGCCTTGTATGTAATCTCCTTTTCGTATTTGTTTCACAGGAGTTTACTGTCTAGAGTTATACCTAGATACTTGACTTCTTGTGTCCATTCAATTTCGTTCTTATACAGTTTGATGGTTTTGAGGTTTTCTCTTCTTCCTTCCTCCTTGTTAACGTGCGACAATGGAAACTGAAATCAAAAGTTGTTGCTCAACTTTTTGATAATGGAATGATTTAGCTTCTTCAGTTGCAATCGGGCGTCAGCTGGCGTCGTTGATATATTCATAGAAACAATTCCAATGCAGACGCGGTTAATGGAAATAAATAATTAACTTAAGAAATCCAAAAAATCCATTACGAAATTTAATAAATTACGATATTTTTTTTCAATGATTACGGCTGGAGGTCAACATCTTCACTCGCTCAATAATATTTCTTAGAAATCTGCATTATTAGAAAAGAATGCCATTAAAATTTAAGTAACCAGCAGTGACAACAAGTTTTCTGTTTTAGTCCACATACTTAGCTTACGCAACTTTTACTGTTTACAAAAAGTATAGTATAGATTATTCACTTTCCATAATAACGTTATTTTTCAAAAATCTTTATAGAGGTCGGATTTTAATTCTTATCAAACATTGTGGTAAGATATAAACGCTTGGTGGTAGAAATAGAAAAAAATGGAACGGAGGAAGTTGACATTAACAATAGAGTACAAAAAACAATTAATTGAACATTTATATAGTCTATATAGAAAGGACAAGGAGTAATAAATCATTCATTTA
>CAJUYH010006069.1:0-21210 GCA_910591685.1 Galerucella tenella
TGGCACAAAGTATATGCTCTGTATATAGTTAAATCATTTTCCAGACGAAGACGGCACGATATATCTTCTGACAGTGGGCTGTTGAAATGCCTGTTGTACAACGTGAGTCATGTCTTAATGTCTGCTATGGTCTAATACTTGCTTGGAAACATCCTTCAAACAATGTATAGGGCACTTAGAATGAAACATTCCTGGTGAACTATGCCAGAAGCCTCAACCTTTGTTTGCAATCTATGTATGTTTGTTTGGCAGAATTTCTGGTCATATACAACCACCTGCGGTACCATACAGTAATAGCAAGGCATTCAGACCATGTGAAATTGGGTATTGATTCTATATAGATACTACGGATGGAGGTAATAAGCCATAGGGCGCTGTGTAAGTGGAAATGTCCGTCTGAACTAAGGTGAGAGAGATAGATACGTTGAGTTATGTGATTGTCTTTGTATATAAAACATACAAGCTATTAGCGAAAGACAGCCTAAGATTCCTGTTTTTCACCTCTCTTTTACAAGCTGAAGGGTTTCGAGGTGGCTTGTTGTCTCAATCTGTAGTATCTCTATAATTAAATCTAGTGAGGATTCTTATCAGCAATTTTTTACCAACTTGTACGTAACATGGTAGAATCTTAAATCTTTTTAAGCCTCCTGATTATCCATTTTTGGTTTCTCTCCAATCAGCCAGCATTTGGATTGATCCAAAGATGGTTGGACCACCACAATCTCTTTATTGTTGAGGGATTGGCTGATCTTCTCAGTAGGCTTATGCAACAATGAAACTGTCAATTTGCCAGTTTTATAGGTGTACTACTGGTTTCCAAAACTAATAATGAAGAGCATGTTTATTCTCAGTGACCTTTGGAATTTTGACAATTACTGTGGCAAACCTGAGATTCAATGCAAAAACAAGAGTTTATTATTCTACTGTTGTTGTAGCAGCAGTGTTGCTTTGGTTTGTGTTCAGTTAATAACGATGTCTAAGTTCACCAATGCTAAAGCTACTAATATGCATTTTTCATATGGATTACCCATCCAAGGACAGGCATATGTATCTTCTGGGATATCCATATAACCGCTTACCATGTTCTGAAACGTTTACTAAATTCCGTCTTGGTTCATGAAAAACTGGAACTTTTGCAAACTCAAGGAATATTAATGAGCGACCCGAAACTGTTAGAGGTCCACTACTCGAAGATAAGGTTCTTTGAATTATTGACGATTATCGAGAAAAATTTCCAAAAAGTAACAAAAAAATTTTTCTTATTTCCATACTATGTCCAATGTGTTCAAGATTTGCTACCCGATGAGTATTCACTCCGTGAATTGTATTGCCAATATTGAAGAAATTGCAGACAATCCTTAAATTTTGATGCCATCATTTTGAAACACTAATCGAGTTGTACGCCAATGAAACAAAAGATGCACAATTTCGCTGATGAAATTATGATTTAGAATGACTTAAAAAAAAGTTGAAGTGAATAATGCAGATTCTTGCCTAACTAACCAATAAATTTGGAGGTAAAGTAAGCCAGTTCACAGGGCTTTGTTACCTTATTGATGTAAGGAAAAAAATTATTATTTCAGCAAAACTAGAAAAAAAAGAGAAAGCAATTTTAGGTCGCCACTAATTTTCTCTCCTAAAAGAAAATTAGAAAGAAAATCAAATCTAAAGGTCAGCTAACTTTTAATCTGTTTAAAAAAAGAAAGAACTTAAAGTTTTTATATAATAAATAAAACTAATACGTGAAAAAATGTATATAATTACGGCTTTGGAATTACAAAAAAAATGGGTTAGTAAACAATAAGGATATATAAGAAAAATACTTAGCACTAATACATATTTTTTTTGGAACTTGAATTTGAACTGTAACTATTGATGTGCTTCTATGGATTGCATACAGGAAACGGTAATTTAGGAAACCATGTCCAGGAAACTGTAGCTTCGGAATATTGTTTTGCAGGAACTTTATGTCTCCAAAAAAAAATTGTAACTATACAATCGATAAGAGAACTTCTAGAAACTTCTAGGTACTATTTGTCTCTCAGGAACCTTTATAGGTAATCCAAGAACTGTTCTTCAGGAAACTTTTATAGGTATTCCAAGAACTATTTCAGGTATTCCATGTACTGTGTTCCAGGAAACTGTGCAGTAATCCAGATAGGTACTTTAAAGATAACGCAACAGGTAACAAAATAGATATTTACGTAATTAGTTATGAAAAGAGCGATATTGTTCAACAAGCGTAATATTTGCCAAAACGAGCGCTAGCGAGTTCTGCGAATTACGCGTGATGAACAATGTCGCTCTTTTCATAACGTGTTTACGTTCAACGTTTTATCTAATTCTGCGCTTTCATAATATTCAATAAAATCTTCAATTACAATGATAATATTGAAGTGGAATCAAATGGTGTTAGAAGTATTGTTACTATGATGTATTCACCCAGAAAATTGACTTACTTTAAATAACTGTGTCCTGAATAATGTTTTCAATGTTCATAAATCTCAAAATACTATTTAATTAAAATAATGGGTTAATTGTACAGTTTAAATAATAAAATAATTGTCAGTTTTGACAGTACCCACCTTATTAATAAATTATTCTTTGAAACTCATGTGGTATCTCTATGCTGGAACATAAACAGTTACGTAAAGTTTTCAATTGCTGGTGCTGTGAGTGAAAAGTTCTTTGGCAAACTCGTAATCTATTTTTTTGGCCGCCTATCAAATTTTTCTTAGTGTTTTTTTTTTCCATAGTAAGTGTTCCAATTTCTTTCGGTTATCTTTGCTTCTTAGAATAATATCAGAAGTATTACCTCTCCTGTCTTCTGGTGCCTCTCCCATTTACGGATATTTCTACTTATGATTTCAATCATTTTCAGTTTTTTAGAGGAACTTATATCTGGATGTTTTCTTCAAGCTGTTAACTAAAGCTGTAAATTTACTTTACAATCGAGTTCCTTTTGTATAATGCTGCCGCTTAGCGTGAATAGGATAGGAGAATGATCGGAGTTCATGTTCCACGCCTTGTACATGCATATAGCTGACATAATATTATATTCCGTGTTATGAAGAAATCAATTAGATTCAGGATTTTATTAGGATCTGTAGGCCAATATAACCGCTTACTTGTTGATAAATTGACTACTTGTAGAAGTTTTGGAACTTTAGTTCTTTACTCCAGGTTATGTTTGAGCGACCAGGGATCGCGATGTAAAAGATCTGACCGTTACGCGTTACGTTACGCTGCGTTATGTTACATTGCTTCGTTATGTGCCTTGCTTTTGTGTGCTTGTGCCTCCTTAGTCTCTCCCTCGTTTACGAAGCAGTGATTCATAATAATAAATATGCTCCTGCCCGGATTCGAACCCGGGCCGCCCGCGTGCAATGCGAGCATTCTACCACTGAACCACTGATGCTATATTGAAATTCTATGCAAAGCTGGTATTCGCAGGGCTAGTGATCTACTTGAATTTGTTCGGATAAATTTTTACTATTATTTCCATATTTGAGAAAATTTTATACAGTGAATCAATGATAAACTGGGATTCTCGGAAGCAACATTCAGTATTAATGTTAAAAATAAAATCAACTGTTCTCAATTAATTCTACTATTCAATAAAAATATAAAAAATCTAAGATATTGAATTGATAATTATTCAGATACTAGAGAACCTGACAGATGTTGTCCAGGTCTAATTTTGGACTGTCTTTATTGAGATTAAAAAATCCTTAATCGGCCAAGTTTACATCTGTCTGTTCAAGTAATGCTGTGAAAGTGAATTTTTAAATCTGAGGTAAGCTGAGCTTAGTTGATGTATAAGATGAAAGATGATAATATTCAAGCAAATACTTTTAGATAGTTGACGTAATTGTATTTTTTTTTGTTTCTTATAAAGAACAGTATCACTTATTTTCCATTAGGTGTCAAAATACTTTCAAGTGATAACCATTTATGTGTTCATCCTAATTGATGTTAGTATCGGCAGTTGCTTGGTGAACAGAGGCAAAAAAAATGATGGGTTTCTAAGTGTTAGGGATGCTGAAAAGTCGATGGAGATAATGACTTTATGGTTAGGCTGTATTGAACGGGCGTTCAACCAAACCTAAAATATCTCAAAATATGACATCAGCGTGAAGAATGTAGGGATTTTACCGGTGAAATTCAACTATAACGGTACGTTTGGGCGAGACCTGGTAGATACAGGGAGAAACGGGTCTTGTCGGGCACCGAAGTTTCAGGGAACATGACTTTATGAAATTTCTGATGAGTTACCAGATAGTTCGTGGAAAGGTAGAGTTTTGGCGCGAACGGGATAGTATGAAAAATTACATGGGATGTCTGCTAATGGAGAATTGGAGTTGCTGTAAGCAATTATCAGATAATTGGAGTAGTTGAAGTTGCTGATTGAATGAATGGTTCTCAGTCTCAGTAACGATTTCCAACGATAATCAGAGTACACAGAAAATGATGTCGAATATAAAATATATATTCTGTAAACGCTATTCATTTATGTAATATTTTTCAATACCGTGCACGTGTAAGGTACTTTCCTCATTATTTTGTTAACCATGGTTAACCATTTGGTTCCAAATTTTTGGTTATTTGAACTGAAAGTACGCACACAAAGTTTTTCCGATAGTATTTAGTGATGTCATGGCAGATGATTACCAATTTGCAAGATAATTTCAAATGGCACATAGCTTCAAGTATTTTTCAACTCCACCGATATATACGATCAAAATGTAAATCCAGATTATGGAAATTTTTGAATGGTACTAATCACCTAAACGAAACACAGTTCAATAATCCAAAAATGCTTCAGTTCAAGTGATATGCTCAAAATGTTTACCATCGACTTCCAAGGTATGAGATTTTGGAAATGATATAATATAATAAATAGTTGTAGTGCTATGACCATAGAGATAGTAATAAGGAAGGAGACGACATCCAGTGTTAGGTTCCATATGTACATGTGGAATCAGTGGGCGTGGCTAAGTATGGTACGCAACGTATTTCTGCACAGAACCGGATTTGATATGAATTTTTAGTATTGATAATCGATGTAATGCAGTGATTCCTTTTCAATATTGATTGGTTCAGTTATAACGTAAGTTTTCAAGCCTCATGGCGACGTGATTTTGTCATATACCAAATGCAACGTTCTAATTAGCACCAAAATATTGATTTTTGCCCATTTCATTCTCTTTTTGTGACTGGAGTACAGGTAGGCAGGTATAAAAAACATAAAGTAACGAAACTACTTTTTGGACGCACTGTATAAGTATATTTATGTAAATTAAACTACAATAGTAACTATTACTGTGTAACAGACTCATGTTTGAAATATTTGTAATACACCACTGCATATTATTTATCTTACCTGTGGTACGTTATTCCCGAAGATTTCTTAGTATCCACGCCGTCTCAACTGGTACAACTTCTAACAACACAAGAATCCATTTTAGTCAATCAATTAAAACAAAAGTATCTTTAAAAATGTAATTTACAACACCAATGACACTTAAAAATAACTTTGACATTAGCGTGGCACGAAAATGGCTGACCGAGTACGCTTTAGATCACCTGACTTCGTCTCCTCCCTTATTACTATCTCTATGGCTATGACTCACTCATAAAAAGTAATGACATAATTCTGTAACTGAAGGCATTTTTTTCCACATGCTCACACTCACACGAACGCGAAAGGTATTAGCGATATTTTACATCTCTTCAGAGAATCTGCTCTCAAAATTGCTACATCTCCTGTTTCTGGGATATAATAAGGATACTGTCTAATTAAATTGTGTGGGTAGCCAGACTTACATTAAATAAATAGCTCTATTATACTTTATGAAATAGTGAATGTTTTCATGAAAATTAGGATATTTGATTCGCTCTTTTTTCTTTATAATATAATTAAACTTTTATGACCCGCTCCTTGAATAGGATGGCTTGAGCCTGCTCATAAATTATCAACTTTGAACAACGTTCGAGGATTTCTTTTGGATTCTGATGCATTTTTATTGAAACAAATTTCAGTGGTTGTGATAGTTTGAAACCATAATTATCAAAAGTCGTTTGTGTCGCAACAAACCATTTTTTGGATTTATTATGTCATGCATATACAGTGAGCTTAACCGTAATCTACAGGAATATTGATAAATGGAAATATATTCGAACATGAAAGCAATTGGCGCTCGATCTAGAAGGTACCTACCTACGTATATAGTGTACGCTTTTTTCGACACTTTCCTTTAATCACTGATGTAGAAATAGAAGTAAAGTGAAACTTAACTTGTCCTCCATGAAGTTAAGTTTCAATCCAAACGACGTTGAATATAATACAAATTTCAAGAAGTAGACAACATTTAACTTATTGGAATATGTTTGGAATGTTGACTCTGAAGATGAACGGGATAACGGAGCTGTAGGGTTTACCACCTAAGGTCGGAATAGGAAGTAATTGAAAACTTCAATTCTCGTATTCTCTTACACCATTGTTATGGAATATCAATAAATATTCACGTTAGATAGGTACTTTATTATTCATTTCATTGTAATTTTAAAACTTTTTGTTTCAGCCTCTAATTTATTGAATAATGTTGATATTATATCTCATTATTATCCATTGTTGAATTTTTTTGCTGGGCGCCATATAGGTATAAATTGAAGCTATACCTGACAAATAACTTTTGATATTCACGTTGTTTTCTCTAAGTATCTTGAAATCCGAAGTAGGTATATTCGGCTTGAATTTGTGAGTAACTACAATAAAAGTTCAGCACCCATGAAAATTGAGAGAAATATATTCAATTTAATTTGTTCAATAAAAACAAATATAAAACAAAATCTAGGAATTTTCGTTGTCTACCCACCTCTGCTGACTAGGTTGTGTCTTTTAGCCAAGACTATTTAACTGCGGCTTCGCCGGTTCCCTTTACCTCTGCGCTATGACACGAATTATTGCTATATTATTTATAGTCTTAACCTCTTTGTGTTGTATGTACAGTATTTCGCTCATAACTTCTATTTAGCATGTGCTCAGCTCTATCATAATTGAAAACAGGGTTTATGTGATTTTTTCTTTTTTTTTTCTGAGCCCTTCTTGTGCCGGTGTAGCACTGCAGCCTGTTGATTTATTGTAATCTACTCCCACCTTTATTTAACACAGCCGTACCTTCGAGTGCCATATTATTCTCCAAAGATTGTTTGTCTCCTGGAGTCACAGTCAGACAGCATATGGGTAACGGTCTCGGTCTCTATGCCACATAGTTTGCAGCAGAGATCCTCGTTTTACAGCCCCATTTTATGCAGGAGATCTTTGATCTGAGCATGACCTTAGCTCATTCCCACTGATATTCAGTAGTTTCTCAGCCTGTTTGACTCATAAATGAACTATGAAGGTCTCACTGTGTACCGACCCATGGAGTGTTTCTCCAATGTAGTCTATGTTGGCTTTGTACCCATTTATTGTATTTGTCTTTGGACCACCTTCTTGTGGTCACAAGATTTAGTACTGTTCCAATAATGTGTAGGGCTGCGGCAAATCATGGAATAGAGCCAATGATCACTCACTGGCTTGGGGCCATGTTGTGCAACCGTACAGTAGAGGCCACATGAAAAGACCATGTGGCAAAAGTAATCGTCGCTAGGGGATGTCCGCAAGGGGGTGTTCTTTCGCCCACATTGTGGAACCTAGTCATTGATGAGCTAATAACCCTTTTAAACGGTGAGGGCTTTCTAACGATTGGGTATGCCGATGATATCGTTGTCCTTGTTGTTGGAAGGCACATTACCGTTCTCAGGGACCTCATGCAAAGGGCTCTGAATAGGGTACATGGGTGGTGTAACGAACACGGACTTGCAGTTAATCCTGCCAAGGCTGAGATAGTTGCTTTCACCAAAAAGAGAGGTATAAGACCTGAGGGTCTAAATCTTGATGGAGTACCACTGCCGGTGGTTGAACAGGTGAAGTATCTAGGAGTGATCCTTGATAAATCACTGACATGGAAGGCTCATCTTGATAGTCGCCTAAGCAAGGTGACAAACATGTATTGGGCCTGTAGGAGAGCCATTGGTCCGAGGTGGGGACTGACCCCCAAAACGATCATATGGTTCTATAGAGTGATTATGCTGCCTATGCTCACATATGCGGCTCTGGTCTGGTGGCCAAGGGTAACCTTGGTCACGGCTAGATCGCAAATGGCACGCCTTCAAAGGGTGGTCAGTTTGGGGGCAACTGGATGCATGAGAACTACACCAACTGTTGCGATGGAGGTGATCCTTGGTCTTCGGCCTCTTCACCATGTGATCGAGGCTGAGGCGGGGAGGGCTTTCCTGCGCTTGAAACCGCTGGGATACGTGCGAAGAGGGGAAGAGTGCAGGCACGTCAAGAAGCTCCGGCTCCTGGAAGATATTCCAGTTCTGGCTCGAGCGGCTGATGAATGTCTGCGTAAGTACTACTTCGCTACCCCATATAGGGCCATGATACGGGATAGAGAGTCTTGAGAAAAAGAGAGGAATACACAGCCTAATGGGACCGTCTGGTACACAGATGGCTCATGCTCCGGTGATAGTGCAGGGGCTGGAATTTACTCCAGGAACCCAAGAACACAGGTTTGTGTACCATTGGGTGAGGGTGTATCTGCATATCAGGCCGAGATATATGCTATCTTGGAATGTGCGCAGATAAACCTAGACAGAGGTTATGTGAATCGACGCATAACCATATACTCCGACAGTCAGGCAGCAATTAAAGCCCTGAGTGGGTATACCAGCAACTCAGGACTTGCTAACGAATGTCGAGAACTACTTGCTAATCTTGCAAGGCGGAACGTGGTGCGGCTAGAATGGATTCCAGCCCACTCTGGTTTTGAAGGCAACGAGATGGCGGATGCACTGGCTGCGGAAGGGGCAGCAGCTCCTTTCTGCGGCCCGGGCCTGACCCTGGGCCTAACAAAACAAAGAATACGCTAGGAGACGAAGAAGTGGCTGAGGAATCAGCACCTCGCTCATTGGAATGCTCTGCAGGGTCCTGGACAATCCAAACTTCTACTGAAGGGATGGACTGATGGACACGCCAGGGCAGCCACTGAACTACCAAGGAGTAGGCTAAGGAAGATAGCAGGACTCCTAACAGGGCACTGCTGTATGAGGAAGCACCTCTACAATCTAGGAGTAGAGGGAAGTTCCCTATGTAGGGGTTGCGGCACGACTGATGAAACGTCAGTGCATGTTCTCTTAGAGTGTCCACACTGGGCTGTATTACGCAGGCGAATCTTCGGAGTCACTGTCATGGCTCCTGGAGACACAAGCAGGCATCCACTGAAAAAGGTTGTGGCCTTTATTGAAGGGCTCGGCTTCATGGATGACTAGGTAGCAGGATTGGCACAATGGGCCCGCCAGTGGCCTCAGTGTCGGAACCTTGGCTTGAGTTGTCCAGGACAAGGCTCGCCTGCACATTTAGTAGTAGTAGTAGTAGTACTGTTCCAATATATGTCGTTGCTAAACCTCTTTTCGCCAGCTCATTTTATCAGCTTTTTCATTTTCAGAAATATCTTTATGTCCCGGTACCCACACTAATCTTACTTTGATGTGATCTGCCAGTTAGTTTAGTGCTTTCTGGCATTCTTCCACCAGTCTGGATGTTACTTTGCGACTTTTTAGAACTGCAACGGCTGTTTGGCTCATCCTATTATTTCCGCTTCTATGTTTGTTAATTCTGACACATTCTAGGATGGCATAAATCTCCGCCTGAAATACAGAGCTATGTTCTTCTAGGGAAAAGGAATATCTTGCATTCATCATTTCATCATACATCTTGTCCCTTTCCCAGTATTTGACTCGTCTGTCTACCAAGTCCCTTAGGGAAGCTGCAGTATGCTTGGGTTTTGCCAGTCCTTTCTGTGAGGTATATTTACCCCATATTTTCGGCTGGGGAGAAGTTTGGTGGCACAGTCTGCTTCCATATCTAAAACGGCTTCACTAACAATGTCCTAAATGGATATGTGTCCTGATCCAACTGTTTTGCTGCTCAGGTTATTTTTTAAACCAAATAACCCCATCCTTGCTTTCCGCATTATCACAAGATGTGATGCAGTATTGCCAAATAAGGCTTCTAGTGCTGCCGTTGGCGTAATTCACATGCACCCCACAATACTGAGACAAGCAGGTCAAGTCAAGTCAAGCAATGTTGCTATGGTTTTTACCTCTACACTCTGTCCATCCAGCGTATCATGCGCGGGCTTAACCTTTTATCTTCTCACAAGTTCGCCTTGCCATAATTAATGTGGTCCCCGATCCTGTTGTTTGGCCCATGTTAATCGCGAGTCAATAATCACCCCGAGATATTTAACATCCATCACCATTGAAATCTCCTCACCTTGAAAGTATTCCTCCAACTCCCTTCTTTTGGAAACTTATATGCTAAGTTTATAACTATTTTCCTTAAGTTCATGTTTTTCATTCAATAATTTGTTCAGAAGTGGAACAGGCACAGTACAGGAGTCCTGCACTCTTGTTTTTAACTTTTTCCATTTTTAAACCTTCTCCTCAATTTCTTTCCACATATTATTATTTCACTTCTTTGAGACAGTGTAGTCCTGTAATTGAGTTTTCTACTTATAATGCTTCACATTAAAACTTTGGTTTTCATTTATTCACATTTTCCGAATAAGCGCTGCAGTCCTGCATCGCTATCAACCCTACGCTGTCAGTAACAGTCATTTTCACCGGCGGCTAACTCCGCCTAACGTTGATGCTATTCATCTCGGCGCTCCCCTCGACAATCTGTCAAATATAACAGCTGTTTCCATTTGAAACTGTATAAATTGGACACGCAATTATTCGCCGACTGAAACTCGCCTAAACTTCAGCGCTTGCCATGTACAGACGTAGCATCGAATATCTAATTGAGAGCTTTGTCCTGAATGCAGCACACGAGTCAAAGCATTCCTACGAAACGTGGCGACTTAAAATCATCTTTGAATTGTGATGTATAAAAACGGGTATGTTTGTTGTTTTCAGTTACTTCAATATAAATGAGAAGCACTTTATTTCCTTTCCGGCTGATCTAAAAATCTACTATTCCAAGTAAAATTTAAAAGTCTCTGAACTTTGAGAGAAGGAGTATACTGGACAATCTCTCAGAAAAACGTTGGCCACTTTATCAGCGAATACTGGAGTTGATGTCTCTCAAGCGACATGGCGGATGGAAATCTGCAACTATTGCAGGAAGTTATGTCAACAATAAAAAAGAAGTGGCCAATAAAATTTTACACAATATAACGAAGCTGGAAGTCTCTTGCACTACAAGAGTAACAGAAAACTTAGTTAGAGATGGAGAGATTATGAAATCGGAACATTTTATACAAATTGTGATAATTGTACTATTAATCTTCATTTAAATTATTACCACTCAAGGGTGGTAAGTTGACTCACAGCCCGTCGTTAAGGGCAGTTGATACCTTTTTGGTTATTGTTATTAACGTCCTTTAAAACATTGTCAAAATGCATTGTGTCATTTGTTGCCTCATTTCATAGTACTTTGGAAACTGTGTAACACGACAGCTTTTGAATTCATTTGGACAGCTTTATAAAAAAAATTGTACAACTATTATTGGAAAGAGACGTTAACATCTCTTTATTTGTCTGGAACCGGCTAAAATTATTGGAGTTCAAGGGAATAAAAAGTGTCATAGATTGTCAAAAATGTGTCATACACGTAGTCGAGTAGGAAAGACTATCAGTTTGTGTGGTAGATAATTTACAACGATCTGGTCACTTTTTTGCCATCTTCACTGCTTGGAATGTATGGGCATTGCTGTGTCTATGAAACATACCTACTCTTATCTGAAAATAGTGAACCTTGGCTCCAGCGAAAAATTTTCTGCGGAAGTTCGGCTTGTCCTTCTTAGCAATGAGTACCACTGTTTCAAAATACAAACTGCGCAAGTACGTGTCCCCATAAAAAGGTTCCCATGAAGAGGCTTTAGGTGAATGAAGAATCTTGAAATTATGGTGAAGAGTGCTGATAGAAACATTTTAGGGAATAATAATTTGGAAACTGATTATTGTAAATATCATTTGTTACATTTGCAATCTCATTACTGTGAACCGTTAATGTGATTCCGTATAGCTGCCTAACATAGTATTGGGTTTCGGAAGTTGTAACCAGTTTTCCACGTGTCCTTCGGCTTCGGCGCTGAGTCTCCATTCTCTTATTTTTTTTCAACTGTAGGATATCTTCGCCTGTATTTGCTATCAGTGTAGCTCAAGCCATTCCTTGTTTGTGGAAAAAGCAGATAGGGTCCAATGGTCTTGTGATAATCATAGTATTGCTTCATTATTCTAATCCATTCCGATTATTTTGTAATTGCATATGTTCGAAAGTGTAGGTTTTTGTTACAGGTATACTTACCATTATATTTTGTTCCAAAATTCCCAGATCTTTAATTTTCATATTTACGAGCTCATTGCATCTGCAGGAGCTGGTTATGCCAATAATTGAAGCAGCCCTGAACTGATATATTATAATCAAACACATAATTGATATGAATTAGATCAAGGGTCTCCAAATTTCTCAACATTAGGGCCAAACTGATAGCTTGGGCTAGTTCAGGAGGGCCAACTATACTGGGTGGCCACTTTTTCATTTTTCATATCTACTGGGACTTTTAAAATACTTTCCAATTATTAAAGAAATTTTTTTCTATTTTCAAAAAAAAATTTGTGTTAAAATCTGTGTTTCAAACGAAATGTCTAAATTTTTTATACAGTGTGGAAAGAACTCATGGAATAAAATTCTTTATGTCATTATTTTAGAAAATTAGGAAAAATACCGAGACACGTCAACTTTTGAATTGAGTTGTGCGTTATGTTAACATAAATTTAAATGTACAGAGTGATTCACGCAAGTATGCCATAGTCGTTTTGTTTTTTCTTGACGAAACACCCTGTATATTTGCATATTTTTGTAATCCTCCTCATGAACCGATTCCAACAAACTAAATAATGTATGGTCAATTATGAATTATACAGGGTGAAATTTTAAAATTAATAATTTATTACACTTGAAATATTGGTACTTTTTTAAATTAGCTAAATATGGATGTATCAAAAATCTAAACTAAATGATTATTAGAAGTATTTGTATATTAAACAAACCCTCCCACGCCCATGAATTTTACCATCAATACCTGGAAATTGCCTAAAAACGCCAATAATTAGACAAAATCGGTAAATAATGTGGATTGTTTTAAATCGGTAAATAATGTAGATTGTTTTCTATTCTGTCAGTTGTTGATGTGTTGACAGTTTATACTGAAAAAGTGAAATCTTTGTCAAATCCTTGTCGACATAACAATGAAATATTTAACTGAGACTCACCGAATTGAGATTTTAATGATGGTCGGGTACGGGGATAACTGCAGAAGTCAAGTTGAAGAGGCAAACTTATTTAATCACAGGTATCCCAAGTTGCCTAATATTTCACAAAGTACTGTGTCTGAAATTCATGCACAATTCAGAGAAGTTGAACATGTCAAGCCATTGAAAAGAAAACCACACTTCGTTGAAGATGATGTGAAAGTGGATATTTTGTTAACTGTCGAAGAGAATCCAACTTCAAGTACACGTCAAATTGCCCGTGAAAATAATGTAAGTCATACAACTGTTCTAAGATGTCTTCATAAAGAAAAACTCAATCCCTCCAAATTAACTTTTGTGCAGGAGATAACAGAAGACGATCCAGATCGTAGATAAGAATGGACTTCTGCGAAAGATTGATGAACAAGCTGAACAGAAATGAGATAGCTCTTGGTACCATTCTTTTTTCTGACGAATCAACATTCACATTGGAGAGGTGATCCGACAGAACTGTAGATATTGGTCAGCAGAGAATCCTAATTGGATGCGAGAGACACATACTCAGTACCCTCAAAAGGTGAACGTTTGGGCCGGTATCATAGGCGGCCATATTATTGGTGCTATATTTATAGATGGAAATTTGACAGCTGAAAAACATTCAAATATGCTCCGAAATGAAGTTATTCCTGCGTTCCCAAACTTATATCCCAACGCAATAGATCCTAGCTTACCGAATGGAAATGTTTGGTTCCATTATGTTCCATTATGATTGGTAAAAACCTATTTAGATGAAATGTTCACCAATTAATGGATTGGACGAAGAGGTTCTATTGGGTGGCCTGCTAGATCGCCAGACCTTACGCAGTTAGATTTTGTTCTGTGGGAATATCTCAAGAACAAAGTATATATGCAACACAACCAACTAGCATTGTAGACCTCAAAGACAGAATAACTACAGAAATACGGAATATTTGACCTCAAACTTTAAACAAAGTTAAGGAGGAGTTCTATAGGAGACTGTGCTATTGCCAACAACTAGGTGGAAAACATTTTGAGCATTTATTTTAATGTATTAAAATCAATTACATCAGGTATATTATGTATGTGTTTAATAACTGTAAAAATAAAAATTTCACCCTGTATAATTTATAATTGACCATACATTATTCAGTTTGTTGGAATCGGTTAATCAAGAGGATTTCAAAAATATGCAAATATACAGGGTGTTTGAAAAAAAAAACACCGACTATGGCATACTTGCGTGAATCACCCTGTACATTTACATTTATGTTTACATAACGCACAACTCAATTCAAAAGTTGACGTGTCTCGGCATATTTTATAATTTTCTAAAATAATGACATAAAGAATTTTATTCCATAAGTGGTTTCCACACTGTATGTTATAGTGCTAGGGATAGTTTTATTTTTCGCGGGTCGGACCTGGCCCACGGGCCGCAGTTTGGAGACCCCTGAATTAGATAGTAGAAATATTACCTTTCAGAAATGGCTTATTTTTTGACATTTGTTAAGTAAATTGTATGTAGTTGGAGCTGTAGAACCAAAATATGAAAAAATGTAGAGACCCATCATTTGAACAAAATCTATTAACCCATTTGGAAGTTTCATGAGAGCCCATATGACTTATTTACACCTTCTATAGCAGCTCGCTCATGCTTTTTATTCAATATTCATCAGAATCCTATTTTATGATACATATCGACGTAAAAATATTGCGAATCTCGCCACTCACTTTTATCATTGTCTCCAGTGTGAATTCTGTGTTATATGAAATAAATCACTTAACAGTGCTCTTTCGATGTAACAAATTCAATAAAAATGTCAATTTGTATACTTGATTCACTGTTTATACTGACATCTAGACCTAGAATCGCCAAACTGATATAAAGTCATAAAGTAGAGAGGAGAATAGGAGGAAAAAATACATACCTACTCAAAAATAATGGGATAATGCGGATAATAAACCTCACAATAAAAGCCGTAAATATTGTAAAGTACAGCTAGAAAATTAAAAAAAAACATAAAACTTATCATTTAATTTGCTATGCATGCTAGTAATCACTTCTAGTAATATTTTGTATTTCTCAAGAACGATTTTCCATAGAAAATATTTCGATTTTATCCAAACATCGACGGTAGATCAAAGTGAAGGTGAAACGTGTAGAAAATGCAAACACAACAATAATTACAGCTGCGATTAACTTCATTTATAAATGATGAATTTTCCGTCTTAGTCCAGTAACTGAAGATCTGAAAATAGGCAAACCTATCAATATATTTGTCCAATAATTTTTTTTGGCTTGACTTGTGGGTCTTGACAGGTACTTCGAAGGGAGAGAAAGTTCTCCAAGATTGCCCCTTAGCTAAGGGCCCAAAATGGCCCCTTAAGTCCCAAAAACGGTTTTCCGCCAATATCTTTCGAAATACGCAAGTTAGACAATTTTTGTTCAGATAAAAAATAAAATTCGTTAAATTATCTACAAAAATGATCTCCATCATTTTTTTCGCAACACGAATATTTTTTGCGAAAATGGCCTTCGAAAAAACCAAAATTTTTAGACCGAATATTTTTGGTGGTTTCTTACTAAATTTCTGCTCGAGGGCCTCGGAAATACATAGATTTTCACCTGTTAGACTTTGGAGGGAATACCTGCACTCGCTAAATTGTGGTGTATACACATGAAAATCCGGGCACCAATCGTTTTTCCGGCAATTATTGGCGTATTTTACACGATTTTTGTGTGTCACAGCAACACTTCGTGTCTCTTCATTCTATTAGTCAATGTTTAGTGTAATTTCACAAGGATATAAGTCGCAAATTTAATAGAAAATTGCGAAATCTTATTGCTTCATGTGGCAGTCTTAAGTGACGGCGTTTAGGTTGCTTGTAGTCAATACCTATAAAAGCTGATAATAATAATTTTTTGTTAAATATTTCTTGCATTTTTTTCATTTTTTGCAAATTTTTCGCAAACTTCAGAAGGAACAGTATAGGTGCAAGATTTCAGAAAAAAACAAGGAATTTCTAAACAAATACCATTTATTTTTATAAAAATTAGGTTGAGAATACAAAATACATGGTAAATTCAGTGTAGGGTAAAGGCACCAATGAATGCCAGTTTTTGCAGAAATCCGCGACAAGACGAGAGCTATAATTTTTCAACCCGAGTAACATGCTTGTTTATGCTGGAAAACGAAGTTTTAGAACTCCAAATATGAAATTAAAACGCGTTATTCCATGACGAGAATCGCTGATTTTGAGTGTCATTCACTGGCATTAAGGTGGCATTCATTGGTGCTGTTACCCTATGTTAAACCAATTCATGTCTTCAGATTCATCCTCTTCATCATCAGCGTGATTCTCGTCGCCTATTACCTCTTGCTCTACTTTTTCCTCTGTCCCTCTTGTCCCTATCCCTTGTTCTTCCAGCTCCATTTCTATCTCATCATCTTCCAACCCTTCTGTTTCTCTTTACACTAATAATCGTAAAATATTTATATAATATTTATAAAATTCGTGCAAACGGTTACGGCTGCTCCAAGAAACAACAAAAATTTAATATCAACAAGAGCAGACCACTGGAGTGGGCGCGTGGGTACACGTGGTAAGGTTAGGTACGATTCTCTCTGGTGGAGGGAGCATAAAAGACTTAAAAGAGGCGTACAAGAGAATAATAAACATAAAAGAAAGGCGCTCAAATATGGGGAACAGGTTATATGGATGGAAAGGTCAGAATATAAGCTTTAATCCAGTGTGGGTATTAATTCTCAAAAAATTAACAGCGGAGAACAAAAAGCATTTGAAAAAAAGGCCGGTTTTTCACCTGTGTTACCAATTTTCCCGGTCCCTGGAAAATGAGTACATTGTATTCCGAATAAAAATATTGGTCCAGAGAGTAGACATAGTAACCTTTCAAATGGTGTGCATTCAATAACAAAATAATTGAACATTAGTTTTTCATTTACGCTTGTTTACAAGATTTGTGAGAACTCCGAAAACGACTGAAAAATGCAAATAAATAAATAAACTTTTCATTGAAACACCACAAAGATACTGAAAAAAAATTTCTAGGAACATTCAGGACCTCCCCAGACCCTATTGGAAAAAACAAGGGATAATAAACCATTTGAAATGAATAAAATGTCAATGATTTAATGGAAGAGGCCAAAATATTGGGGAAAAATAACATTGGCCACTTTTTGCAATATCCTCGACGGGCGAGAACGGGGTTTAAGGTACACATATTGATACCTAAGGATATTCCCATTACAATGAACTTTAAATCATCGAAAAATATTAATTTTTGACCGAGTTCTGAAAGAATTTGTCCGCCGGTTTACAAGTTAATTTTACAGACGGTAGCATTTCTAGAGGTAGTGCAGCCGCGTAAGCGAGGGGATGTTTGAATGCGATTATCTCGAAAACTATTGAATTCTCGAAAAAAAAATATAGGTACCATTTTTGTAGATAATTTAACGACCTTCACTTTTTACCAAAACAAAAATTGTCCAAATTGCATATTTCGGGCGATAATGGCAGGAAACCGTTTTTTGGGGGGCGTTAGGGGCCATTTTGGGCCCCTAGCCAAGGGGAAATCTTGGAGAACTTTCTCTCCCTTCGAAGTACATGTCAAGACCAACAAATCAAGCCAAAAAAAATTATTGGACAAATATATTGATAGGTTTTCCCCTTCAGTTACTGGACTATCGTAACAAATTTTTTTTTATATTCTAGATTCAAATTATATTCTCGGTAACTGCAGGAATACAGTAGTATATTATTACAAATCACGAGTATTTGAATAGACATTGAGAGTAGCAGTGGAACAGATTAAGATTTTATGTTGTGACAAAGTTTCATTAGAAGACATAATAGAAATAAAATACTCGAGAATTATTGTTCATAAAGTAGAAGCTCTGGAAAGAATCACAATGCAAAAAAATCAGCTGGGTGAAGCTGTTCATATGTTAAATGTATGGCATTGTCCGTATCTGTATTTCTATTGTCATAACGGCTTTGACAAAAATACTGAGAAAACTTGAGAAAAACGAATCATAAAGTCACTAAAATAATGATGAGCTTATCATTTGCAATGGATTCGTGATTCTCGATTCTCTCTAAGCCGGTATCCTTTGTCAGGCGACCTTTGAATCATTCAATATATTATTATCTCACAAGTCTGAAAGGAAAGAACGAAATATCGGGCTGCTTATACTGCTCATTCCTTTGTAAGTCTACAACAGCTAGTCGGTGGGTATCTATATGTTGGATATTGTTCATTTATATCACAAATACTATTTTGATATTATATAGATTTCTAGTTGGTGTTTCAATATTTGTAAGAAGGGTTGATTCTATCATAGTTAGTGTTTGGATTTTAGAAACGTTATACATTTGTTGTGATGTACGGTCAATGCTGGAATAAAATCGAAGTATTTTCTATGAAAAATGTATAGCAAATCACAAGCTAGATCTGATGTTTCTTCAATGAAATATGACTGAAGTTTTCTCATTGTATAGTTGGCTTTTTTCATATTCTCCACCAAATGATTTTGTAATTTTTTGTTTTTCATATTTCGCTTTATTCATTCATTTTCCATTCTGCCCTTTTTCCCTCCTATTTTCATTTTCGCGTGAAAGCATTGATTAAAAAATAGGTTATTTTTTAATCAACAGTAAAAACACAAGAGCTTTTTTTTATCGGATAAATTTCTCTTTGCAACGAAACAGTTTTGCCAATCACTAATTTTACGAGAAAAAAAAAATCGCGACACCGAAGGTGGAGCGATTTTATCTAATGTCAGTTTTTCGAGCAAATTTAGTGATTGGCAAAACTTTGAGTTAAAGAGAAATTTATCCGATAAAAGAATAGCTCGAGTGTTTTTTGGCAAGATAAATTAACGACAAAATATATGGATGAACAACAAAAATAATTATCTTTATCAACTTGCGACTCATTGTCATTGTGTAAAAGTGACGTCTGCTTAGATATTAAGGAAGAGGAGTTTTTATCGCGATAAAAAAGGATGCACCTTTTTTATCGATGTCAAAGTGACAATAACATTTCCAGGTATATGACATTGGAGTTAATTTATTAGTGGTAAAAGTTTATATCAGTTTGGCGAACCTACGTCTGGGTCAGCACAATCTGTTAATCAAGTATGCTTAACTACTCTGGTCATATCCGTTGTTTCTGTCACATCGAACAGTGGACTGGCAAGTTAGGGGATTATTTTTGATCTGGCACATAATTTATGTTGAAGGAGTGGATAAAACATTTGAGTGGGAAGAGACGAGATATTTTGACGTCGAGAAGTGTAGTGAAATAAATTTTCGATTAATATTAAGAAAGTTGCTATTGCAAGAGACGTCAGCTTGCAAACATGCTAATATATGGTTTACTTACAATAAAAAGACGATGACGCTATTTTTAGCCACTTTTCTGCTAATCAGAATAAATATAAATTTATCAATTCTAAGAGTTCATCCATACCTCAAGTGTGGTTAGAATCCAAATAAAGGGTTCAATGAAACTCAAAGTCAAACCACAATATATTTAATGTCCGTTGGGACTCAAAACTTGCAACTAGTTTCGGTAACAGAATGATGGATTTTCCATATTTTCAATTAATATAAAATTTCTTTCCATAATTGAGCTTCCTCCCTTCAATTAATTTTTAAAGTTTGGGAATGTCATTAAATTGAACTTACTTTCTACTTAAATTTAAAGTTTCCATTATTTCACAGGTTTTAATAAGTTTAAGGTTTTCTCATGAGAAGACATACATAGTTCTTAACTTTCTCCCCCTTTTTTCCTACTCTTAAGTTTGTTTGAGGTTTTTTCATTCCACAATTTATTAAATATTCAATTTTGTACAACTTTATGGACTGATGACAGTGATGATCTCACCCTTCCAGTTGTGAAATTTCATACAGCCTGATGATGGTAATTGTTACCGAAACTAGTTGCAAGTTTTGAGTCCCAACGGACATTAAATATATTGTGGTTTGACTTTGACTTTCATTGAACCCTTTATATGAATTTATCAGCCGTAAATACAATTTATACTTTTTTTCCAAAAGGAGCCGTCCCTTCGCCGGCACCACCTCAGCCTGGGCCTATTGTGGATACTCCTAGTGTTTTGACTAAAACCTATTAAGCCAATCCGTTCCCTGTATTAGCACATACAGGTTCTTTGCTGGTTGTTTGTGGAAGTCTTTTGGAGTCATTTGGGTTCTGCCATACATTTTCTGCCTTCTGTGGTCCAGCCACTCACAGTTGCATAGTATATGCAGAGGTGTTTCGGTATCCTTTTAGCATCTTCTGCATGTAAGGTCTCCGTTATACAGCCCTAATTTGTTTAGGTGCTCCCTTGTGGGAAAGTGTCCCGTAAGTAACACCGTTATGTCGCTTAGTTTGTTCCTGCTCATTGAAAGCAGTTTTTTCGATACTTTTTCTGATGGTTTTTTTATGAATTTCTTCCCATGTATTTGCCCGGGCGTATTTTTCCAGTGTTTATACTTACAATTTATACTTAATAGATAGCGCAATTTGCAGTGGAAGTTGGCAAAACTTCAATTGATTGAATTATACATTTTAGTTTGACATTTATTGACAGTCGACCATCGCCGCAGTATTTATGAACTTTTTTGGTGCTTTTGAATTGTTTCTTGAGGATTAAAAAACACTTATTTCCATACCTAATTATTCAGACAAATCTGCATTGTGTAGTTGAGCGCATTATAAAAAGGAAGAAAGTTTACAATTAAACAAAATTTGGACACGAGATCCACGTAATTCGGAACTGAAGCAGTTCAAAC
>CAJUYH010006070.1:0-21206 GCA_910591685.1 Galerucella tenella
AGTATTTCTGGACTAGAAGAAAGATGCTTTCAAGAAAAACTGATGAATAATTAATGATAAGAAACGAGATATGTCCTTTTAGTCCCCGGAGTGATTTGTCGAGTTATTTTGGCATACATATTTTACACTTTAAGCGTTCCTTTTAAATATAACTATTCGCCGTCTAGGTTTCATACAGGGTGTTTAGAAACTCTCCTTCCAAACGCAACTTCCATATACTAGATGTGATTTTATGTCCATCTAACCTAATTCATCTTCATCCAAAAGTTCTTCCTAAAAAAGCTAGTAACCTTTGAAAATAACGGTTATCAGGTTTTGAGCATATCTCCAGAAACTGGAAGGTATTTTCCAAAGAAAATGTGCTATTGTTTGTCAGTGCCTTGGTCTCTGTATACAGGTACACTGACAGGCAATAATGAGCCAAAAAAAATTTACTGATTTTCTTGTAACCCAACTGCTGTAGTTTGCATGAAGTGGTCATTTATGGTAAGTGAATGTTGGTTTGCGATCAACAATATTCTTTTGCTAATTTTAATTTTTACCTATTTTACTGTTTTCCCCCGTACATGTACATACCAAAAGATATATTAATCAATTTCTACTGTTGAAAAATTAAGTAATTTTCTAAAATACCAAAAGCGTGAAGCACATATTGTTGTACATAAGTTTCCACATGACACTCACTAACTCAAATTGCTAGGGGGCCATAAAATTATGAAATTCTTTAGAGAGCTTAACATATTGACTGTGAGTCCATAAATCCAATAAATACTATGACGACGTTGTAACCTTGTGAGTTTCCGAATACATCAACGGCGCACGCTGTAATCAACAATAAAAGTCGTTGACATTGAAATTTGAATGTATGAGAGCAATAAAAAGTCTGAATATTTGAGGAAACTACAAAATATCAGGATTATTTTCAAGGTAGCAACCCTCGGAGTTCTTTCTGCATTTTCTTAGTTGTTATAAACCCCACTGCCATGAAACACTTCAACATTTGCATAGGCGTGAACTTTTTTTATAAGAATTGGTGATTAATTGGGTTCATGTTAAACATGTGTTACGTTTTGAAAAAATAATCTCCTCTCTAGTCCAAATGATATTTGAAGTGGTAAGTAATATTCCATTCCACTGCCCATACTGGATTTTTTGGAAGTATTGTGTAACAAACAGCAACAGCATGAATAAACTACATTGCTTATACGTAAAAACAGTCAAGATTGAATCAAAAGATCCAGAAATAAAATATTTGCAGGTTTCAGCTAGGGTTTGCAAACAAGAAAGGTCCTACTTTATAATTGGAGCAGTGCTAAATATATAAGGGTATCTGAGAGGAAGAACATGTATACCTTCTCCTTTGTACTGCAAAGCATTCATCATTTGTGGGTGGCATATTGATTAGAAATATGTTAACCAATCTCAGATAAACGGAATTTATTTGGAACCGACCGTTCATTTGCTATTTTCTCTGAATCTGTAGAGCAGGGAGAGTGAGTTCACTCCCATAGCACTTAGACCACATGTACCATTGTACGTTCTACCGAGGAGTTGTCCTCCTAGGTCATCGGCCATCCTGTCCTTCCCAGGGAGGTGGACAGGTCACTGGAAAACATCTCCTTTATATCGGCAGGTGTAGGCCAAAACCCACCCATCACACACTCTCTTGATGATAGATCCGGGCACTAGCATAAGACATGACTGATAGTTTCGTCAGGGTGATTCTGTCCAAACTACATCCCTTGATTCTATTCCCCCTCTTAACGGATTGAGCATGGGTGTAACGTTTCGCTACGAAGTCATCAGGCCGTAGGAGTCGCTGGGTCCTAAAAGTCCTAGTCCAGCCGCTTCCCTAGCTGAAGAATCTGCAATGCGGTTACCTTTACTCTTGTCGTGGCCTTCAACCCACCTCGGGATAATATTGTTATCTACCGAGGCATTTATTTTTTATATTGTGGGGTTTGTTGCATACAAACTTGAGTTAAATTGTATGACTGACCACCTGCAGCACCTGCACTTGTTTCTTTCTAGAGATTTTAGAATACCCATCTCTTTAACTGCACAATCATCTGGGTCTTAATCCGAGTTTGTCCCATTTTCATATAATAGATTTATCATGCGTATTCACTCACAACTAACAATCATGTTTCATAAACGAATAAATGTAGTATAGATATAGTGTTATATAAGTTTGGCCTTTGGTTGAGGAGTACGTAATGTTTATTATTCATTTGACAGCGCTGCTAAATCTGACACTTGATTATGCTATAACTATTTTTTTTTGGGTTTGTGTGGTAACAAAAATCTTCTACAAGACGATACCGGTCTGATGTTATGGCGACCGACCATGTGTCTCCTTTCACGGTCGCCTACCGACTAAAAAAACTTCCACACTCACACTCTTTACACGCAGTGTAACTCTTTACACGCAGTGTAACTCTTTACACGCAGCGTACTGGAACTGCCTTCGCATTACTTCAGCACGTTACGGTGGTCTCCTAACTAGTCGGGTTTTCTCTCTCTTCCTTTTCTTTTGTCTCGATTTTAGACCTAATCACTTTGTATCCATTCTGCCATCCTTGTTCTGACCTTACCAGACTTTCAATCATATTGGTTTGGTTGAAAGGTTTCCCTTCTGCTGTTTCAAATTCAGCTCTTGCTTCTGCCCACCTTTGGCATCATCTAACAAAGAGCAATACACACATAGGTCGTTTGCCTTCTTCTGTCTATCATATAAATACTTTTTAAAGCATCTGTGTCCTGATAAGGTTGGGTGATAAAGTAGTCCACTTCACCGTAACCTCTTTCAACCCATGTTTTGATGTTAGGGATGAGCCTGCATGTCCAGCGCCCGTAAGTGCCATCTGTCTTGCCATTCGGTAAGCAGATTTTCTCTTGCATTTGAACCCAGCGTTCCATTATATTTTTCGCACCTTTCCTTTGCCATTAAGTCTATGGGTGGGACACCAGATATTACTCCAACTGCTTCTGCAGATACAATCCTGTATGCAGAGCATACTCTGATTAGCATAAATCTCTGTATTCTTGTTAGTTTTTGTCTGAGTTTCTGTCTGTTTGCTACTGCAGGATGCCAAACAGGTGCAGCATAGAGTAATTGCGAATGCACAACACTTGATAGTATACGGCGCTTTGAGGATGTAGCACCACCTATAGTCGGAAGCAGTCTCGACAGCGCACTGACGGTCTTCTCAGCTTTTTCTATAGTCTTGCTTATATGCACAGAGAATGTCACTTTTGTGTCTAGCTACACTCCCAGGTATTTAGCGAAGTTTTTGGAAGAATAGGAACTCCTTTCACTGTGAAATGGATTGGCGATATTTTCCTCTTTTTCGTGAGGAGCACTGCCTCAGTATTCTATGCTACAACTCTATTGATTTGTAACTGTAACAGCCTAGATGTAATATTATGCTTGAAACCATTTCTGTTGGGCATTTTTGTTTCAATTCGTTCCATTCGGGATAAACTACCAAACAAATATAGAAATAAACATGAAATTCCGAGGGATGCATAACCCGTTCACGTATAAAAATGAAGAACTTAACATCCCTTCATCAATTTTCGCGCTCACAGTATAATTTAAAACTATGACATTTGCGTTGGCGCCTTCGACCTCCAAACAAACGAAATACTTATCAGCACCGCCGAATCAGATAGTTGCAGCCGATGCTGTTCAGTTCTAAAGACGTTTCTTTTGCCTCTCTTTCTCTTTTCGTGTATGGTTTACGCCTCGTGTCATTATTTCACACGGTTAACAAGGTGCGGATGGAGTCTCGACGTTGTCAGATTAATTATTTACCGTTAAAGCTCAGTATTTATATATGATAATAGGCATGATGACTTATTTTGAAAAACTGCTCCAAGATTTTTGTACGCATAAAGGTTTTGAGGGAAAAATGTACGTTTTCGAAACACAATAAAACTGAAGAATAGTGATGGCGCGTCTATGACATCACACATCTTTAAATATTTCACATATTGCAAATTAAAACTTCATTTTAATCACTAATTTGGATTATTTTGTATGATATTCATGAATTCTATGACTAGTAATTTATTATTATTTGAGCGATGCAAAACCAGAAGGTACGATGGAATATTGAACGATATACAAATGGTTGATGTCACACGTTTGTTGTATTTTAGCTAAGATGACGAATTCACAATTTTAGGGCAAAAATAAGTGATTTATTGAGAATCTTCGTGAGCTATACAATTATTCCATTAATTCTTAGTGACTGTCTGTTAAAGACCCACTCTGTATACTTATACAATATACATGTATGTTAACGTATTTCGATACCTGGTAACGGGATATGTTTTTTTGAAAATAATAAAAAATGAAGTTGTCACATCGGACGTAAGAAAAAGAGTCTTTTCTTTCTTTGGCCGAAGGAATTATAATAATAATTAGAGTCCACTATATCTCTCCAACATTTGATGGAATTATAATAATAATTACAGTCCACCATATTTCTCCAATACTTTTATTGCATGAGAAATTAATAATGTGCTACAAAAACAAGTAAAAAAACGAAATGGTCATTTCGGTAGAGACACTGGATTATTTCTGGAAAATAAGAAATAAGACTTTGATAAAATGTGTTTATATTCATTGTTCTTCCCCAAAGCCTTAAGTTCTTGCACTTGAATTACTTATTAGGAATCAGTTTGAAGCTATTATTAAGATTATCAATTCCTGATTTGGCTATTGATAATCAGGATTTAGTGAAGCAATCACTTACTATCATCAGCAGTTAAGAACAGGAAGGAATCGTTCTTTCATAATGGCACAATATTTTCGAGAAAGCATTTCAAAATTACGATGTCCTTTTTTATACTACATATACTGGTTTAAGAACGTTCATAATATTTCATATCGAAAGCAATATTTATTTTCCATTCATCAACCTAATTCTATAAAAATACAGAATTACCGAGTCAGTATCACGCCTGAAAAGGATTTTCATTCACAATAATATTTAGATAAAAAATATTCATTGATCGTCTTGCATTCAAATACAATTTAACATATCTGGGTACGTTAAGTACTTCGTTCCTTATTAGGATAGAGTCATCAACGTGATAGACATTCACTTCATACTATTTCAAGTTTAATATCGCAGTATTCACCAGAATATGTTTATAATTTCCGTTTCCAAATATTTCAATAACCAGATTATTGGAAGAAATTGGAGTTGTGATTTTCTTAGTTCAATGATAGATCTTTTTTTAGTGTAGGTAACTACATTAATCTAATATGGCAGTGCAGTAAAAGTCATATCTAACTCGGCTGAAATACCAAGCGAAACAAAGAGAGATTTTTAGAGGAACCTGATGTAAGAAATGAAGATTCTTATATGATAATACGGACATAGATAACTCTGGAATAAGCAAAGATTCTTGGTTTGCAGGAATATATGGAGGTTCACAGCTAATAATATATCTCAAAAATGTGCATATAATTTCCTAAGTGATTAAGAGCTTGATGGAAATAGGAGGAAGAGGCAGTCATGAAGACCATCGAGTTATGGGGAAACAAATAAATGAACCCCTTCCTTACATTTCATAGGGAGCCCATGGTAAATGATTTCTGAATGAATAAGTTAATCCCCTCCACCCATTCCTGGAAAGCTGCTGACTTAACTGGTCATGATTCAGTTCAAGTGATCTCATTTATAGATAGTCAAGTAGTATTATAACGCTTTCCAAAAAAATGAATTATGAGATTTATTTTTCCACCTTGAATTGGTTAAACTTTTTTTTCAATTATTCCTGGTCCAAATTATATGTCAAAAGAATGTATTTTTGCTATCTCAGGAATTCTTCCTTTTTGTGTCCGCTCACTACTTTCATGTAAATGTTTTTCCTTCGCTGACATACCTCCCATATCCTAATTTTTTGTAATGATTCATTATTCCGTCTGTAGTCAGTCCCCATTGTTTTCTAGCAGCTTGTATCTGATTTTCTTAAAGATGCACAAACTTTTCCACAAATAATGTACGTTACTTTTCAATCTGATTTTTTATATTCCTTTTTCTTCACAGTTTATTGATTTTATTGCTTCAACAACCTTTGATTTTTGTGGCTCAGCTTTAAGAAGTATTTTTTAAATAAAAGAATAATCTCAAAAACTAGATGATCTAGTAAATGGAAAACACAAGAAAATTTATCAAAATGAAACAACAAGATCGTTCCCATACCAGGAAAGCACAAAACTGATTATTTAATACAAAGGGATCCTTAGTTAGGCTAGGTTAGGTTATACAAGCCAGAAGATTTATTGAAATTATTAGATTCGAATTCCTTATTTTATAATAAGTTCTTGATATTTTCATTTCTCGAGAACTTGTAGTAAGTAGGACAAATTCTTATGGCGATAGAAAGTGGAAATAGTACCTACACTTTATTTGTTTGTAAGTAGTAGGAAAGACCAAGAAAGTCTTTTTGTTCCATTGCAATTGATACCAATCTTGTAGAGGGTATGAAATTCAGTGAGAAAGCTCACACATGCTTTCTTGGGCTTCTGACCTCTGTGAAATGCTCTGGGATGGTCCAGGATCTGAAGACATACGTACCATAGAGTACATACTGAAACCTCTTTCTGGAGCTTCCAGGGGACATTAATTGACATCCAGAGATGTAATGAATCGCCCGGGCTAGACAGTATTTATTTAGTTTCGCTTCAACAAGTCTGAAGAGGTGGAAATCAAAGAATTCATATGAATTAACCCCTTCCAGACTTCAGTCCTTGTACTGGACTTTTAGCAAGAGCTTCACCAACAAATTCACAAAAAACTCACCATCATTCTTTTTTGCCATTTCTCAATCATCGATCTTTTTTTATATAGCACGCCAATGTCCATTGAAATATGTGTCAGTAATAATATCCAATACAAAAAACGTATGTCTTCATTTTTGATTTAATATTAATATGCATATGAGATGATCCGATCGGGAGTAGTAGAGTGTGCAAGATCGAATGAGCATTGCTATGTTATCAAATAAATACCATCTCTGATTCGGATAAGTTGTTAAGTATAAAATGTTCAGCACGAGAAGAATGCTACCCCCGAAAATTGAATTCTAGATGATGACATGGTTCAAATGATTTGGGTTATTTTTTTATAGTCGTTGCTATATACTTTGGCAAGTTTATCTGAAACCGTGAAAGGAATGCAGTTGAAACATTCGACATTGCCATGTTTAACTATGAAAAAATAGAAGAACTGATTATGTAGTGATAATAATTATAAATGGGTCTTTTTATTATTAACAATATTAAAAATATGATTGAACGTTCATTTTATAATGTGCTTGTTTCGTTGGATTTATTCTATTAAGATTATTTTCCAATTTATGAATATTAAAAGAGAACACTTTTCCAAATTTGTTATGGGATTCTCAAAGCTCTGGCAACGTTGTACGAGAACCATAATGACCACACTCTCCGATTACATAATTGGTGATTTTTATCGACCAGGTGACTTCTTATTGGCAAGCGCGTGCGTATGTTCTTCCCTCTCACTTCGTCAATTGACTGATATTGATTTATCCAGTGGTGTTCGTATTGTCAGTTACCTTTGTAATTTCAGTTTTACTTGGTAAAATAGGTACCGTACGCCATTTGTACGTTTGACAGATATACGCCATGTTTTTCCTCCCCTCTTACCGACGCCCCGTAGCTACAGATAAACTTGCCAAACTATAGTTTAGACCATTCCAGAATGACGTCACTGACAGGTCGGCCATATTGGAGGACATGATCTCATTATATTCGGAGCCTTTTCGGAATGCTGCTTCAGTAAGCGACAGATTAAATAACATCTCAATGACTGAATCATAAATTTTCAAGGATCCAGTGAAAATGAACAGAAATAAATGAAAGTAAGGGGGATGTTTGATTGGGTGGGATTTATTATTGTTGTTCATTTTTTTCTATGTTCAGAATCTGGTGCATGCGTTCTCTGTTTGAAGTAGGTATTGAATTTGCCTTGGGATGTGATGACCAACCAGATCACTCGCGAATCCCAAGACAGTATGGTGTTCCTTTTCAAGTCTCCTCATCAGTCCGTCCATTAAAAGGTACCATATTAGAGGAGGTGGGGCTCTTCCTTGAGGATATCCTCTTGAAACCTGGGATGATACTATTTCACTCGTCAAGGTTGAAAAGATTGTTCGTTTTTTAGCATTCAGTCTATCAATTAGCAGCTTGTTTTGTCAATCAGAGCCCTTCTTTGACGTTGCAGAAAGGACTGAAAATAGTTATATTCCGCTCTTGCTATGTGTTACAAATAAGTTTACTAGTCACATCCTTTGAAGATGTAATCGCAATATATAACAACATTTTGATAAAATAGATGGAATACTTATAAAATATCATGAACCATGCATTTTTGGTGAAGATTCCAAAATTCACAAACTTGATTGAATTAAAAAACAATTATCTTTTTAAAAAGTCCTGTTGTTGTTTTAGAAAAAAAAAATGTTAGTTTAACCGGTATTGTAATTTTTGTTAGTTTCTGCTATCAAACGTATGTGAGAGAGTGTATCGCCTACAATCCGATCAGCTTTGTTATTTATAATATTGACCAAACAATGTGAAACCCGTTTCTGAATGTGATTGGGGGAAGTCGAATCGTAACGGTGTCAGAAATATGAATTTATTCTTCTCTCGGCTCAAGTTGTCTGAACGATACTGGTAGTTTCATATTGTTTATAGTATACAGAAAAATGAAAAACGAATTGGGATAAATGTATTATTATATTAAATACAAACAAATAATGACAACATTTTCATAGAGACAGTAAAGGTCGTTATTATAATATATTATAAGACGATAATTCTGGTTTTAAATGAGAAAAATGTGTTGTTGTTGCTGCTGATTTTAACTTATGATCTAAGTAATGCAACATGAATTTTTATCACTAAACCACTATTACGATCCACTCGCTCTTGTGAAAGTTGAACTTCATTTTATTGAGAATAAGCAGCTCCCCCTTTATTTGGACACCCCATTAGTGGGAACACTGTATAACTAATGGATCTTGACTAAGAGCAATCTTAAAGTACTTCTGCACGTGGGGTTTCCATATCTTATCATGTATGATGCTATCGCATTACATAGAGGTACTTGTTCTGGTTCAAGCTGTTCTGTACCGAAAGACGCGGATGAAAATATCGCACAGCCAAAAAGGCTGAAATGGATCACAAAAAATGCTTTTTATCCACATCCTTTCAAGATGCTTCCGCAATAAGCCACGATTCTGATAATTTAATAATATTTTGCATTTTATTCATCGTCTCTTCAATATTTTCACCCTCTACTAAAAGTGTAGTGTCATCAGCAAATAAATTTAAAACTAATGGAATATCACAGAAGTTAACAATATCATTGATATATAAAATGAAAAGAAGAGGCCCCAATACTGTTTCTTGAGGGCCTCCATACTTCACAAGAAGTTTACTGGACTGAAAATTATTTACTCTTACTCGTTGGTAACGATTTTTCAAGTAACTGCTTAACCCTTTTTGTGCATTTCTAAGTACCTATACCATATTTTTCAGACAACCATTTGTAAAGCAGACTCACAAGAATGTTTCTCTCTAAAACCAAACTGATTTTCAATTAAAATATTGTTATTGTTAATATGTTCTAGAAGAAGTTCCTTTATGTATAATTCTATTATTTTTTCACAAAGAGGCAACATGTTAATTGGTCTGAATTCATCACATTTTCTGTATTTGTTACCTTTTGGATAGGTACAATAAGTGAACAGATTTAAACAACTTACGCTACTAATGAACGAAACAAAAGAACTATGTACCAAAAAAAACAAAATAAAAGTACAGAATAACAACACCTGGATAACAAATGAATATATACAAAAGATGAAACAAAGAGACAAACTCTATGTAAGATGGAAAAACATACAAAATGAGATTACGGGAAGGGAATTCAAACATGCAAAAAATGAGTTGAATAAAATTACAGAAAATACATACAGAAACAAAATTTACAGAGACACAAGGAGACAGCAGAAAAACTTGGAAAATAATTAACGAACTATGTAGTAAAAACTCCAAGAAAAATAAAGAAATACATAAAATTATTGACCAAGATGGAAACCAATTTGAAAATAATAAAGAAATTGCAGAAAAAATGAATCAACACTTTGCATCAGTTGGGCATACATTAGCATCAAAAATAAACCAAACTACTGGAACGAAGTTCAAAGAAGAAGTGGAACAGAGTATAACTTTAAAGAAAACTGACCTGACAGAAGTGAAGGAAATATTAAAAGATATGAAAAACCACACTGCACCAGGAATGGATGGAATAACAAAGAAAGACATGGAAACACTCATAGACATTATAGTACCAAAATTAGTTCAACTAATAAATGATGTAATAGAAAATGGCTGTTTCCCAGAAGAGCTTAAATTATCCAAAATAATACCTGTATATAAAAGAGGTGAACATGACAATGTAAATAACTATAGACCAATATCACTGTTAAGCATATTCAGCAAACTACTAGAAAAAATAATAAAAAAAAGACTCGTAAATTTTATAGACACAACATTCAAATTTGATAAAAGTCAGTATGGATTTCAAAAACAGAGTAGCACACTTGGAGCAGCGGTAGATTTACTGGAATACATCTCAATGAGAACAGATATGTGGTTACAGAGTTTATTGACTTCCAAAAAGCATTTGACACTGTGGATATTGCATTACTGCTAGAAAAATTACAGAACATGGGATTTCGTAGAAAATGTCATGAACTACTAAACTCATATTCCACGGGAAGAAGGCAACAAACCTATGTCAATGGTGAGATGAGTGATGAAAAAAGTGTCGAAGTAGGAATAGCTCAAGGGTTAGTCATGGGCCCACTTCAATACCTATTACATGTACAAAGTCTAAAATATGCAGGGTTAAGAGTAAAGTACTACAAATACTGCTATGCTACAGTTCTTGTTTTCTCGGGAGTAAATAGAATCGAAGTTGAACAAAACATGAACAGTAATCTTGATAGATACTACCAGTGGCTGTGCTACAATAAATTAACTATAAATGTGGAAAAGACTGTTTATATGGTGCTACATCAAGTGGGAAAAAACAGATAAATCCTAAAATAAAAATAAATGACTGTGTTCTCAAACAAGTTAAACAATATTAATACCTAGGCCTTATAATAACTGAAAATTTAACATGGAATGCCCATACAGACAGTATCATAAAAAAAGTAGCCCCAATGCTGGGGGCAATACGACGATGCAACCATATGCTAAGCAAAAATGCTAGATATCTACTATATAATAGCTTTATTGAACCCCATATAAGATATCTTATACCATGCTATGGAAATGCTAGTGCTGAAGTGATAAACAAACTGCACAGACTACAAAATAAAGCAATAAGAACCATATTCGCAAAAAACTATAATACATTAAGTGATACTTTATATAAAGAATACCCATTTCTCAAACTAGATAAACTAAGAAACTTTGAACAAACTAAACTTATTTATAAAATACAGAATAACCTAATTAAAACCAATGTGCAACTAAAACAAAATAAGGACTATCATAATCATAACCTACGAACTGAAGAAAGACTCAGAAATAACTTTGCAAGGACAAAAAAAGGACAGGATTCTCCTATTCATCGAAGTGTATGTACATATAATGCTGTACCAGAGACAGTTTTTGGAGGATGTGAGAAAGTTGTGTACCATAGCCTCAAGAAATTTTTCAAGGATCAGTATTGTGAAAACCTAACTCATATATTTTTTATTATTGAATCTGTAACTATACATTAAAAGCTAAGGCATCGGTGCCAGATTTATTGTAATCTGATTAGAGGTCAGAAATAAATGTTTAAAAAAAAAGTATTGCCTTTCGTTTTATCAGTGTTAATGGGGTAAGTCTACTTCTTTCACAATAATGTATGCGGGCTTCTTTCCTCCATTGATTCGACGGTTTTGGCAAATCTCTCTTTCTCTTTAAAATACTTGAATATTATCAATTCTTGTCACAGAAAAGAAAAACATGTGTAAGTATATTCCAACATTCTAACCACAGCTATAATGGTAAATGTTTTTTAAGAGTATTTATAAATAAATCGCCGATTTTAAAATTTTTTCAGCATTCCAGTGAAATCAATATTTAACGAATTCGAATTCGGCATTTGGCAACGGTGCTCTCTTGTCGGCCATACTTTTCATTCCGAAAATGAAGTGAGAAGGCCAGTTTTTGGTGCGAACAAAAACAAATATCTCTCGGTTTATGTCGAAAAATAATTGGAATTGAAAATGTCTGACTGACTAAAAAACTTGCTGTTTCTCTCTATGTGAGTTAATGCTCTAGAATTCCAAATTGACGCGGCAAATTTATTTGTATATGGGATTGACTGGTCTTCTTTTTGCACCTTTGGACTTTTCGAGCCCGAAATGGCATTCTTTGAATATCGCTTCGATCATTTAAATTATATGATATGAATCTCCGTTTTTTGTACGAAAACATTTACACAATTTCACCTTATAACCAATCTCTCTTATGTAATTTTAAACAATTTAATATGTTGACCATGAGTTTGGAAATATTTTGATTTATTTTTCTCATTATGTGTATTTTTGACATGATTTCCCCCTCGTACCTTTTTTCGTTTTTATCTTGTGCACTCTTTTTTTCTTCATTAAGCTAATTTTTCTAAACTGCCCCTTCTACCTTCGTATTTTTTATCCAAGTCTTCGTTATGGTTTCTCAATTTCATCTTTCTATCCAATTTAGAAAACTACTGCATATCTTGCATATTTCGAAAGAGCGCGTATGCTAACTTCATAAAAGTTTACTCTCCTAGGAGATCTATCTTCTTTGAGTATAGAAGAGGGACACTTCCCAAACTGAGAGCTACAGATATACTAGATTGGATTAGATACAAGAGGGTCAATTGGCCCAACTGGCCAAAATTAATTCCGAAAAAACGTCCTTTTCCTTTTCCGGCAGCGATTTGACAAAATATCGAAGTATTTTTGGCAAAGAATTTGGAGGTAATGGATGTATTGAAAATTAAGAAAAAAATTTATCATGTAGATTAATGTTGAACTTAGAGTTCTCATCGAATAAAAACTTTGAAATGCTAACCAAATTTTGTTGAAAAAAATACGAATCATGAGGTAATTGCACATATTAAGCAAAGTTTGAGCCCTTGTGAAGAATTAAATATGGATTAAATGGAAAAACTAATTGATAAGAAGTCTAATTTGAAGCTTTATGAATACTATATAAAAATCTCAGAATCCTCAAATTACTTATGATTGTACAATTCCTTATTGAAATTCGGTTGCTACCACTGAAATATCGGATAAAAATCCATCTCTCGCTTTTCTATCCTTCTATGACTAACATTGTCTCTCTGCTTCGGTAGTCGCGTGCCGTTCCATTGTTGATACAACGCTCGCCGGTCTCGGCGGTCTCCCAGTTCAGTACTGACGAAGCTTATAGAGTAGTACGTGAACCAAAATCCGCTTGGACCGCTTGGCTACCTACATGTTGCGGAGCTTTCATATTTCTAGTAAAATTTTCCTTATTTGAACTTAAACGTGAGGACGTAGGGAAACAATAAAATATACAAAGCATAATTGTGCAAGGTCGAATTTGGTAGATTCCCCTTAGTATTATCCTATCACTTCAAAAGCTCAGACTAATTTGATATTCCGGATACTTGTCAAGTACCGATGACAATAAAATAATTAATTAAGTAATTAATCAATAATATCTTATAATTCTAAACTCCTTTGAGGAACGTCACGTTTTTGTTTTGACAATATTGTAATATATGGGCTATATACAACAGCTTTGTTAATGAATTGTTATGTCTCCGTAGCCAAGAAGTATGGTGGTTTGGCTGCAAAAGCTATAAATTGTAGGCGTGGGGCTTGAATCCTGGACACATATTGGACATATATATTGGGACATTTGAATAAGAATAACCTTCAACATATAAGCTCCTATTAATACGTGTTATAAGATCTGTTCATTATTGACACCTATTATTTCCTGGACTGAACAGGGAAATTGGAGGTGAACTAACACTATGGTGCTTTGTCATCCATTTATGTATACCTGCTATAAACTTATCGCGCTAAACTGGTTAATCCGCGGTAACAGACCATACTAGCGCGAAAAAATTTGACAATCGCATTATTCCCAATAAAATATACAACGGACTATAAGGTATAGGTCCATTGTCTTTATTCAAACTATCATTACATTCTACCATTTCTATAATATGCTTTCAAATGCATGTATCCAACATTCTATCGCTCAGTATATTTTGTTCTCGACTTTACTCACTGTAAATATCTATCCGTTTTATTTTCAAGTTTCCGCTCCGATTTTTGTGACTAGTTTTAAAAAAAAGTAGACGACGACATCGTATCTCGTCTTAAAAAAAAAGAAACCTTTTTCACCGAGTAGATAGACATTGCCACATCGTAATCTACATTTATTCCGCTCAACCAAGTTCGAAGTAAACTCTCCTGCCCATTTGAATAAATTTAGAATTTGTTACACATAAAAATATAAATATGTTAATTTGATGAGATGCCTGTCGAGTATGTCCCATCAACTTAAGCCAAATAGATATTTTAATTGTACAGATATGGCGGGCATTTTGATATGTCAAACCTTTTCTCGATCGAAGATTATGTCATAATACGTGTGGATGTGTTATTATATTCAAAGGAATTTACTTATGTGGGATTAGCTGATGAAATAAGGTGGAAAATCTCTCAATTTTTTTTAATTGTGAGATTTAGTGTGAAAGAAACGAAAGCAGTTCTTGACATATACAGCATGTGACGGATTTCATTCCACCATATACCGTTAAAAGCTTCGGAGGCCATCGAATGAGAGACAGGAATCCAAATTGTAATTGTGCCACCTTCCAAACATCACTATTCCTTCTTGACATGTTACCAAAACAAATTCTGCGAATTATATTTCTCTATCATAGGTTTTCTTCAAAACTTGAAAAGAGAAGGGATGAAACTCATGTTTCTTCAAAATTCCCATTGATGCAATTAAATCTCTCGCCGAACGTAATCACGCTCTAAGATAATTAATATTTTCAAATACATGTTGATATCTTAAAAACGATTGGGTATAGGAAGTGGACATAAACTGCCCTTATTGTAGGCCGTAGAATTGGGTGAAAAAAAGAATATTTTCATTAAAAAAATTGAAATATTTAACATTTTTGAACTTCTCATCACTTTTTACTTTTTTTCCCAGCTTGTATGCAAAAATAAGAAATTTTCGACATGTCACCAATTGCCATGATGGACTTATTTATCAACCCGACAAGATGTTCTAATTTGGTATTGGGGATGTTCACATAGAACACAGATCTGCACCTGTCATTTTTTTTTGGAAAAAATAATATCTGAATGGGTATGAATCTTCTATATAGGGTATTTCTTACCAAGTGACATTCCAAGGTGCATCCTTTTTTATCGGATAAAAACTTCTTTTCCTCAATATCTAGTAAGCGGACGTCACTTTTACACAATGACAATGAGTCAATAAAGATTATTATTGTTGTTGTTCATCCATATATTCTGTTGTCGTTAATTTATTTTGCCAATAAACACTCAAGCTTTTCTTTCATCAGATAAATTTCTCTTTAATTCAAAATTTTGCCAATCACTAAATTTGCTCGAAAAACTGACATAAGATAAAATCATGTCAGTTTTTCTCGTGAAATTAGTGATTGGCAAAACTGTTTCGTTGCAAAGAAAAATTTATCTAATAAAAAAAAGCTCTTGTGTTTTTACTGTTGATAAATTAACTCCAATGTTAAAATGTCATATACCTGGAAATGTTATTGTCACTTTGACATCGATAAAAAAGGTGCATCCTTTTTTATCGGATAAAAACTTCTCTTCCTCAATATCTAGTAAGCGGACGTCACTTTTACACAACGACAATGAGTCAATAAAGATTATTATTGTTGTTGTTCATCCATATATTCTGTCGTCATTAATTTATTTTGCCAAAAAACACTCAAGCTTTTCTTTCATCAGATAAATTTCTCTTTAACTCAAAGTCTTGCCAATCACTAAATTTGGTCGAAAGGTGCATCCTTTTTTATCGGATGAAAACTTCTCTTCCTCAATATCTTGTAAGCGAACGACACTTTTACACAATGACAATGAGTCGCAAATCAACAAATTAAAACACATAAAACTACAAATAAGAAAAAAAATTAAACCTGAAGTCAATATTCAGTACCTAATTCTTGAAGGGATTCACTATAACATGTCCTGGTAATTGGTCAGCATCAAACCAATGAAAATGATACTGGTTTTCTTCCTAAGTCCACTTATTGACTCCAGAAGTGGAAATGTAATTAGCTTGAAGGCTTTGTTGAAATTTTCTGGACTGATTTCTCCGTTAAAAACACTGAGTAGTATGATGATTTTGCAGCAAATTTTTTGTATTTTATCGAAAGTTTCGTCCCCTATGTGCTCATCAGTAATGTCCAAATTGCATCTTTCAAATTATGTACATGTTCTAATATGAATAACGCAATATTGGTATCAGATCATATCTTATAACAAAATTAGATATTGCGGCTATTATTACAAATTGAAAAACAATTTTAGTGTCAGCTTCTTCACACTCTGGAGACGATAATCTGTCATCTACAATTGATAACATTTTGTTAGTATCAACAGTGTAAGAATTACATTGTTAAAAATTGATAAATGCCCGTTTATTTTCAATAATGATGCCCAGTTATGAATTAATAAATTAACAAGGGCCTCTTTGAAATGGATATTTTTCAGGTCCTTTGAGAGGCATGCGCATTGTGTTCTCGAGCTTATACTCCTGGCTGGATAATTTTTATATTTGGGGGATGTTTGGTCACTAATATTTGTCTGACTGATGAAATATAACTTTGTAATAGTTACCTTAACAAGATATTTAAACATATGACATGTGAAAATAAGTAGGGATCATATATTTTTTGTAGAGCTTTAAAGTGTTTGACAAAAACTCTGGTCCATGGAAAGTGTCTGACACTTATGTATACCACTTCAGAAAAATATACTACACAACCTAAGATGTAAAAGTCAGCCATACAAATTCAAATTAAGTCACTATTATGTTTATTTACCTCTCTCACCTGGGCCTGGCTAATGAAAAAATAATGAATATTTTGGATAAACAGCTCATTTATCCCTAATTCCTTATTTATCTAGTCACAAAAACAATTAAAAAACACATTCCGCGAATAAAACCGGACGGTCTAATTTCATTTTCACCTTTCGAACTGCCATAGAACCTTTCGAATCTAACGTCGACATACGATTAAGTAGATACCGGCAGGGGGGCAAAGAAGGTTTCGGAACCCCTGTGGCCTGCTATAACTCACCACCGTCGAGCAATTAAATTCGAGTTATCATCTGGACAAGTGTCCGATGGTTATTTTAATTTTTTATTAAAAGGATATCGCGAAAGGTCTGCACTTAATTAGTTGTACTACACTATAACAACAGTCAGCCTAAACACAGAATATTTATTTACGACCTCAACCTTTATATTATTCTTCTTCATTTACATAAGCTCGATATGTTTAACATAATTGGAAAACTTTTGTTTCACTCAAAAGCTTTTATTAACTAATACAGGGTTGTATGTACATGCATCGGAGTGATACTCACTTGTGCCCCTTTTTTCCTAAACGATTAAATTAGAACCACATCATTTAACGTAATAAGGTAGTTAGTAGGCCCCGAAGTATCAATTCATTTGACAATTCCTTTGACGACAAATGTGGTATGTATAAGGCCATAGACTAAGTTACTGCTCGTGCTCGCCGACATGGGCTGAATCAGTCAATTGATTGATATGTTTCCTGAAAAGTGGATTGGAAGAGCAGGCCAGTTCTCGAGGTGCCAATATTGCCAGAGATAGATAGAAATAACTTGGATTGTCGACGACTACGCGTCTATAACGCGTCAGGAATAAAACTAGCGTCGACAAAACCGAAAAGATATGGTTAGATTAGGTGCTATTTGTTTTTGTTGTGCTTTTCTCGGTTTTCTGTTATGAACTTATTAACTGCAGAGTATTCACACTCATGTGGTGAGAATTCTGAATTATCTTCTGGTCATGCCGCTAAAATGAATGCATCTTTTCCAACATCCCAACTGCCAAGGAATAGAAGAGTTTATCTCAAAAAGAGGTAGGTATTTAATAAAAATAATAGCCAATTTCATAATACCTATTTATGTCATCAGTTAGGAAATGCCTAATTTTGTGTAACGCGTGAGATTTTTCCTTTCTTTGCTTATTAGGTCAGCCGTGAAAGTTGGAGTATGTTCTTTAAGAAAATGTATCTATCCTGTTGAAATTATCCACCACTCTAAATATTTTTGTGCCACCCACTCCCTAGTGGCCATATTTATTGTCGACTTTGCGACGCCGCAGAAGGGTTTCGGTCCAATAATGAGCCTTGTCTGGACGTTTCATCCCCTATTTCATTGACCTCATGACCCTCGTCCAGGCTACCATGACCATGCAATGGTCTACAAGTGCGTTCAAGGCACCTTTGCAATCCCATACTAGCTTAAAATTGACCTCTTTCGAATCAAGTACCTTCAGTACTGCTTGGATATCGTTGAAAATTGCCAAGGAACGGAATGTACGTTCTTGTCTTGTAATTTCTTCAACGCAATATTGAATCGTTGTCACCTCCACTTTTTAAGTTATGATGGATGCCCTGAAATAAGGTTATTTGAATAGCTATCCTTCGTTTCAGCCCTATAATTCCGGCTCCTACACCTATTTCTGTTTTGGAGATGTACGTTCACCAGGTTGCCTTCGCCTGAATGGGTGTATCTTTCTTCCAGTCGTCCTTACATGTTATAGTTATTTGGAGCTTACTACAGTGCCATGCGTTTGGATGGTGTGTACATTCCCTCGTATCTTGTATACGTTATAGTCAGATGGCGTACTCGGACCAATATTTTCGACATGACTTTGCAACCTCACCGTAAACTACTAACTTTACAACGGGTCTCTTGTAAATTCGGCTAAAAATTCATTATCCGTAAAAATTCCACGGAATCTTTGAAGAAATTAATTTTCAGAGCAGACATATTTATGATAATTGAATGAATAAAATGTTCTCCGAAAAGCTAATACCGGAGAGGTACAGCTGGAGAATGTGCTTAGTATATTTACTGCGTCTAATATATGTAAAGTACCGCCCGTAACTTTTAACTGTATTGGTCGGTCCAAACCTTTTTCGGTATAGAAAATAATAGAGATGGGCCGTTCAGCTCCGACGTTATTCAGACACTAATGAAATCTACTCATGCCAAAAGAACAACTGTTACTTAATATATTTTCAATCACCGGAGACTGGCAGAGATACACCGAGGTGAGAAACACCTACTACAAGGAAATTAGAAAAGCTAAAAGAAATAGCTTCAGAAAATTCTGTGAAGATATAAACACAACACCTGCTGCGGCAAGACTTTACAAAGTTATGGCGAAAAGTAGGGTCAACACAGATATGGCTTTGAGGAAGCCAGATGGTGAATATACCGAAAATGAGGAGGAAAGAGTTCGACTCTTACTAGAAACTCATTTTCCAGGGAGTACCCCAAATAGGGGAGATAATCCTCTCGAAGGTCACAATAGGCCTTCAAGAGAAAGTATTACAATGGCCAAACACATTTGTAGTAACGATAGGTTGAAGTGGGCCATGAACACCTTTTCACCTTTCAAGGCACCAGGAGCAGATGGAATTTTCCCAGCATTGCTCCAGAAAGGGCAAGACGAAATTCTACCGCATCTGATTAGAATTAGTCGAAGCAGTTTAGAACTGGGTTATATACCTGAAGCATGGAGAAGGGCAATAGTAACCTTCATTCCAAAAACTGGCAAAAGGGACACAACAAACCCCAAATCCTTTAGACCAATTAGTCTAACATCGTTTGTACTCAAAACGATGGAAAAGGCTATTGATAACCATATTAGAACGGAAATCCGGTTAAACCGAAAATGCATATCAACTTTGTTATTTCAAATAGAATACCCTGTACACTTTTACATTTTTGAGTTCGAGGAATTCTGCATACAGTAAGACTTTCCAATCATATTTTTTATTGAATAATTGAGGCTTCAATGATGTGGGTAGCCATGGATGATATCTCAAACCTTTAATAGTGAATTGAATTAATTATTCAGTAATCTCTCCATTGGTGTAGTACAAGGTATGTAATAATATTTTTCTGTGTTATTTGTTACTACGTTTTTTCTGTTATGATGTATCTAAGTGAAGGTAAACGTATCGAAATTTTAATTATGTGAGAATTTGGAAACGATAAATTATTGATTAAAGCCTTAATTATTCAATAAAAATATGAATGGAAAGTTCTACTATATGCATAATTTCAAAAGAAATTCAAAAATTAAAAAACATACAGGTTGTTCTATTTAAAATAATAAAGTTGGTAGGTATGCATTTCCGGTTTAACCGGAGATAGTACATCAAATTTGATAGTATTTTTGAATTCCTTGGAACTTCTTAGAAGGGTATGAGCCATTTCATTTGAAAATATTGAACCGTTGAGGAGATACTCAGGGGGTGTCATATTTTATACTAGCTCTGTATAATCTTCTCTGCAGATCAGTCTTTCTTCAATTTATAACAGGATTATGTTGTAAATGCGAACCTTGGTAAGTAAATTACGGCCCTCAGGTCTTTCATAAGGGAACATTTGGGATTTTTGTAGAAATTACAAAATAACGTAACATATAGCAATAAAAAAAAACAATTTTCACTTTAAACTATTGCTATTAAAATTAATAGAACAGTTTGAAGCATAATTGTGAAAAATAGAAGGTATTTTACTTTGTTGGTTGTCGGTTGTCTATGTTATTGGAAATTCACTTGGTATGGACCTAAATACTTGGAGCGGAAGTAGCAGCTGACGTTGGAGCTGGCATTTTTTCGATATTCATATGGACATCATGATTATGTAGAATTTGCTTAGCAAATTGCACCTCATTTGGTATTTACAGCCTTCTTCTGTGGTAACAATGGTAAATTAAAAAAAACGATCGTGCTTAAGATATCGTGAGATATACTTAAGGGCCG
>CAJUYH010006071.1:6139-18824 GCA_910591685.1 Galerucella tenella
CTATTCAAGAAAGCAAGCAGCAGCTCGCCGCATTGTTGTACAGAGTAAGCGATCATCTTGGAGTACATTTGTGTCATCGATGTCTTCTAGTACAACTACATAAGAGGTTTGACGAAAAGTCAAGGCAGTTGCTGGAAGTCAATTTTCACCACCACTCAAATATCTGCGGACAGAAACTGGCGAGATATCCGATTGTCCACAAATAATCTCAGAATGCATGGCAAGCCATTACTGTGCTGCAAGCAGCAATCAGAATTACGAACAAGAATTTTTACAGTCCAAAAACTGTCAAGAACTACCTCTCATCAACTTTTCCCCACGTGAACATCTTTATTATAACTCACCCTTTACTTTAATCGAATTGGAATATATGCTCTTTCTTGCTTTAAGCAATCATCCCCAGGACCTGATTCAATATGATATGAAATGATTAATCGTCTGCCATCTGATTTCAAAGCAGCACTACTCAATTTATACAATAAAATATGGCAGTCAAATATCTACCCGCTCCAGTGGAAAAAGGCGATAATTGTCCCCATTTTGAAAGAAGCAAGGGATCCTTTAAATCCCTCTAATTATAGGCCCATTAGTCTCACATGCAGAAAGGGAAAGATATTGGAAAAAATGGTGCGCAATAGAGTAATCTGGTTGCTTGAATCACAGGGATTTTTATATGACCACCAGGCAGGATTTCCAAAGAATCGATCAACTACAGATCAAGTCGTATATCTCGAACATACTATACAAGAATCTTTCAGAAAACGCGAACATACTGTCGCTGTATTTTTCGACCTTGAAAAGGCCTACGATATGACATGGAAGTATGGAATTATGAAAAAACTTTATGACTGGGGATTCCGGGGTAACTTACCTCTGTTCATAACATCCTTCTTATCTGAAAGAACTTTCAGAGTAATAGTGGGCGAGACTCTGTCCTCGCTCAAACCCCTTGAAAATGGAATCCCGCAAGGCTCCACTTTAAGTGTTACGCTCTTCGCTTTCGCAGTCAACCACATAGCTACCTCGATCGACCCGACAGTCGGAATTTCTTTATATGTGGATGATCTGACGATAGTGGCTTCTGCATCTAACATTGGATTCGCTACCCGTAAGCTACAACGATCGAAAGACCAGATTGTCCAAAATGCTAGAGCAGTGGGATATAAGTTTTCAAGAGAAAAAACGAGCTGTGTTCACTTCTGCAGACTACGTAGGCCTCCCTATGATCCTAAGTTATACATGAATAACACATTAATTGAATGCAAAGAATCTATTAAATTCCTCGGAATCATTTGTGATTCAAAACTTACTTGGCACAAACATGTAGAAAATTTGGTAGTGCGGTGTAAACAGTCGATGAATATAATACAATGCCTTGCCAATACTAGCTGGGGAGCTGATGCAGACACCTTATTAAATGTTTACCGGTCTCTTGTACTCGCTAAGATAGACTACTGGTCAATAGTTTATTCATCGGCACAGAAATCAACGCTGAGTTTATTGGATCCCATACATCATGCAGGTATGAGGTACTCAATGGGTGCTTTTCGTACAACACCCACTGTGAGTATTTGTAGTGAGACAGGATTCCCACCTTTACGGTTACACCGCCAGAAATTCCTAGGAAATTATATCTCCAGAATACGAGCACAACCCAACCATCGAAATCTTTCGATTTTGTTAGAAGAACACTGTCTCTCCTAAAAATTGCACTGCCCCATTAGTGTACCGACAGCGCTTTTTGGAAATCTCACACGAGTTTCCTAGGTCAACAATTTTATACACAGACGGATCTAAAACATCAACCGGTACAGGCAGTGCTATATCCGTTGGTAATCAAACGTTCTCTTGGTCCCTGCCACCTTACGCATCCATATTTACAGTTGAACTTTATGCTATTTGGCAAGCACTCCAGTTTTGCAGTATGGCAAGACAAAATCAAGAAACCATGATCGTCTGTGACTCTCTCAGTGTCATTGAATCAATTTCCAACCCATTTTCAGATGATCCACTAGTCAAGATAATATTGTTTTCCATAAATCACCTCCATAATATTGGTAAATATGTTAAATTTATTTGGGTACCAAGCCATGTCGGAATAAAAGGCAATGAAAACGCGGATACAGCAGCTCGTGATGTTTTATAACATAAAAGGGCAATATAAATCTCTATTGAAAAGAATGTGGCATCAAGAATGGGATCGAGTGAACAACAGCCTAAAGTCAATAAAACCCTCTGGTGGGCCTTGGCGACCTACAGAAGCACTGCCCAGGGCTGACAGAGTGAATATTCACAGATTAAGATTCGGGCATACAGCATTAACGCACGCGTTTCTCCTAGGAGGACAAGACCCCCCGATATATGTCTTCATTGTGGTGAATTAACCACAGTGTCACATGTTATATATGTGAGTGTCCAGGATATGGAAATATGCGGCAGATTTTTAACATATCTGATATTCTCGCAGACAATTTCCCGAGCGCCAACAAAATTCAAAATTTATTAAAATACTTAAGATCAACCAACCTCTTCAATAAAAAAAAGTTTTTTAAAATTACCTTTCAAGGAGCAGACTGTTCACTAAAAAGCAACAACTTCTTCTCTGACTATCCGTCGAAGCACTCAGAGCATAATCCTGGACTGGAGACAATGCTGAAATCACATTATCATCAGTAAAGGTGGTTTAGAATGCCAACTCACATCTAATCAAAAATTATTTTATCAATTTTATTGCTAGTTAATCTTGACAACGGTAGCTGGAACGCTACCGAAACGTCGAAATAAAAAACATTATTGTGGATTGATTCCCAAAAGAATAAGAAAAAACAAAATCCTATATTGACAAAAAACTATCTCGTTTTTGTAATTATGTACTTAATTACAGTTTCCTGTAAATTGTCATTTTAGTAAATTTCAGTCTCTGAAAATGGTATTCTTAGACCAGCATCGCAATCTCTAGATTATAAACAGTTCTGTGTTATCAAATAATTGTTAGTTAACCTGAAGGTTAAGTAACTGTTTTAACTATTTTTGTATGATTCCATTTCGGATGAATTCCCTCACAAAATTGTTTTGTGCTTTGGAATTTTATAACTCACGTAGGGAGTAATACCTACTTCGTAATGACTAAGGTATATTTTTGTGGAAAATTTGACGCTCTACAAAAAAGGGCTACTAATTGATATTTTTACTCCTTTCAAAGTTATTCAAGGTTAGGGCTAAATTGGGAATACATTTTGTAACTTTTTCGGCGCTACAATCAAGTTTATGGAAAAATTGTATGGGATATTTTTTGTAGAGCGTTTCATTGGCTAAAAGTTATCTTTATATTAAAAATGGTAACATTTATTACTAATTCAACTTTAATATTGAATAACTTTGAAAAGAGTGAAAATATAGAAAAAATTATAGTAGCCCTTTTTTGTACAGTGTTAAGTTTCCTACAAGAATATATCTTAGTCATTTTAAAGTATTGCTTTCTACGTGAGTTATAAAATTCCAAAGCACAAGACAATTTTGTTTCCATGTTATTTAAATGGAAAATAGAATAGTTATTTTCCTAACAAGTGCGCACGCGACTGCAGTTGACCCGAACGACGCGGAGCGGAGTTCGGGCAAGCGGTCAAGGGCGGGAAAGACACTTTACGCATGAGTTGGGAACATTATTTTTTCTACGACCGTAGATACAAAAAGTAAACCAACCCATTTTTCAAAAGTTATTTCATTTCAACATACATATACAAAACTTTAACAATTACAATTTATAACAATATAATTGAAAAACAATTTTCAGATTGAAAATATTAAATATCAATGAAATTATTATTAAATTTTCAATTTAATAACTCACCAATAAAATATAATATAAGAAATTTTATGGAGATAAATTATAGCCAATAAAACGCTCTACAAAAAATATCTTACAAACTTTTTTCATAAACTGGATTGTAGCGTCGAAAAATGTAAAAAATGGCAAAATTTATTACTAATTCAACTTTAATATTGAATAACTTTGGAAAGAGTGAAAATATAGTAGCCCTTTTTTGTACAGTGTTAAGTTTCCTACAAGAATATATCTTAGTCATTTTAAAGTATTGCTCCCTACGTGAGTTATAAAATTCCAAAGGACAAGACAATTTTGTTTCCATGTTATTTAAATGGAAAATAGAATAGTTATTTTCCTAACAAGTGCGGAAAGTGATACTTTCCCGCATGCGACTGCAGTTGACCCGAACGACGCGGAGCGGAGTTCGGGCAAGCGGTCAGGGGTGGGAAAGACACTTTACGCATGAGTTAGAAACATTATGTCTTCTACGGCCGTAGATACAAAAAGTAAACCAACCCATTTTTCAAAAGTTATTTTATTTCAACATACGGTATCCGCCAAAATAAACAGTACCGAAACAGAGAGTGGTGTGGTGGCATTTATGTAATATGGATTTGTCATATTTGACTTAATTGTCATTAGTTGATAAATTAATATTACGCTGCAGTTAAATTTGATTTAAAAATGGTTCTAACAAAGGAAGAGAAAGTTTTTTTGGTAGAGCATTATTTTCGTTCATACGGAAAAGGTCGTAATGATGGTCCAAGCTTAGAACAGGTGTCAATAAAATATCAACAAAAATTTAATATCCTTCTCATTCACCTGATCTGATGCCACCTGACGCATACATTTGGGGCATAATGAAGAACAAAATATTTCACTCGGAAAATCCGCCGGCGAATATTGCCGAACTACGGGGAAGAATACAAAATATTTTTCGGCAGTTACATCAACCATTTTTTATAAATATGTTTATTGACTTACAAAATCGATATGAAGCTTGTTTGCGTCGAAATGGTGAACATTTTGAACACTTACATTACATAAATTAAAATTTTTATTTTTATTTTCGGTACTGTTTATTTTGGCGGATACTGTACATATACAAAACTTTAACCAAAAACTATTAATTATTATTATAAATATTAATATTAAAAACACAAATTTTGTTGTATTCTGCGAATTACTTAAAATTGCCGGCCCAGTTGAGTTATTTGGTGTTAACTGGTAAGTACATGACGTCGATGAGGATGGCATCGGTTGCAGGTTACATAAAGATGACGATGAAGGTGACGGCAACGGTTTCAAGTCATTTGTAGATGAAATAATTTTATTGGATATATTTTTCTTATATCAAACCCGGTTGGTTTGATAGTTGATTTGTGATACTACTTTAAAGAATGTACAGCGTTCTATCAAAATATCTTCATTATTTTATATTTTCAAAAAATTAAAAATGCAACAGAAAATTAGAAAAGATGTAGATTTTATTTGATGGACTATTTCGTAAATATTTATTTACCTGTTGTAACAATAGTTATAACTTCCGAAGTAAAAAGCTATCTAATAAGGTCAAAATTTGCGGGAAAGTGGGTTAAAACGCACGATCGTAGAAAAATTATCAATCCGGCACCTCTCAATATGAATATAAAGAGTTCAAACTTTCAGTTTTTTTTTGCCTCGTGCCCAAAAATATTTTCAGTATATCTGAAGAATAGTATATTCTTCAACGAGTGCAGAATGATGATTCCAAAACTCACTCGCTGCGCTCCCTCGTTTTGGAAACTTCATCCGCGTGGATAATAGTCATTCTACACAAGTAAAAGACTATACTTTCTACACGACTAAAATGAAAAAACTTCCAGTGAGGATCGAACCTCGATCGTCCGCGCCATAGTCAACCACCACTAGGCTATAGAGCATATTTATAAAAATGTAAAGAGTAAATATATATACGTAACTCATATTTTTGATCGGAACCCTTACATTTATAAATGAAATTAATTCCGGGAGGCGTACATATTCACTATCGCTACTGTTGTCCATTTTTTCTCTTATAATACGTAAAATTATGATTTTATAATTATTTCGACGTTTCAAACGACGCGCTGTCAGAAACGATTTGCGTTCTTACGTATTTGACGTTTTAAAGAGACGATTTGATTTATTCATTTGTCCACGACCACCTAATAATAAGTCAATATTTTACCTCCTAACTAAAGGTATATGCTACCCATATATCAACTGTCGTGAATTATGGTTCATAATACACTGTCGTGAATTATGGTTCATAATACACTGTAGTGTATTATGGTTCATAATTCACGACTAGAGATGGGGGTACAATATGAAATAAACTATTAAATCTGTGTATTTTGTTCAGGAAATTTGTTTCTGACATATATCGTATCTATAAAATATTGTAATTTTTAGTATTGATACTTTTCATAACGATATTTTCTAATATTAAGTATTTTAAAACAATTTAGTTATAACGGTACGTTGTATTGATACTTTCTACAGTATCGCCCAACTCTATATATGTCAAATTATTTGAAGTAGCTGCCACAACATTTTGAGGTTAGTAATGACTTTTATTTATCAATAAATAAATTAAGTGTCGTGGACAAAGTATAGTATTCTACTCGCAATTTATGGCCATAATTCACTTGGGTGAGTTGCGCCCCTCGCCTGCGGCTCGTGACGCAAACGTCACCCATCGTGAATTATGGCTATCATAAATTGCTCGTTTAATAATATACTATTTAATTCATTTAAGCGTGAATTCTGAAAATAATAGAATATGATTGGCTAACGAGAGTGAATTCTTTTTATTATTTACTGGTGTGAGGAATTTATATCATTATGCAGCTAAATATGTAAAAATAACTTGTGCGTTATTATTTAGTCGTGGAGAAATATTTTGTTTAAGTAGTCTAGTGTTTATAATAGCTCTCAAAATAGGTATTTTTTGATAATAATAATAATAATAATATAATAATAATGTTTATTTACTAAATATAAAAAATATAAAGTATAAAATAGTACAGTGTTAACTAAATGTAAACAGACAATTAAAAATCACTGAAGCTGTAAGTTGGACGCTTCTTACAGCTTGTACGTGATAAGCTCATAAATGGCTACATTAATTTATGACACATTTAGGTAATTGAGAGCATATTTTTTTGGTGTTAGGACATCATCGGGTTTTTAGGAAATCATCGGGTTTTTTAGGACATCATCGGGTTTTTAGAACATCATCGTATTTTTAGGACATCATCGGGTTTTTTTTTAGGACATTATCAGGTTTTAAGTACATTATGTGTGGTAAGTGAATATTACTGGTTATTGATCATTTTATTTAACATACTCCATTTAGAGTTAATATCCAATTTTTAATTTAAAATGTTTAAAATTTCTTAAGTTTTTAAACTCTATAGGAACTTGATTATAAAGTTTAGGACCCAAGTAGTCAAAACAACGCTGCCCTATAGTTTTATCTCGTCTAGGTAGGATATAAAAATTTTTCTTATAACGAGTTTCATGAAGGTGTTCTGGACAATTCAGTTGATTATTATTTTTCTGAAAGTACAACAACATTTTCATACAATAAATTTGTCTAGCATCCATGAAACCACTTAAATTATGAATATCTTGACTAGGAAAAGTGATATTTTTTCGAAAAATTATTCTCATTATCCATTTTTGAATAACATTTAATTTTTGTAGGTGGCAGTTATTGACTCTTCCCCAGGCAAGAATTCCGTAGTTGATTTGGGATTGTGCTAATGAGTAAGAAATAGTTTTCAAGTTATGAATATCTAAGAATTCTCTCAAGTATATAAATTTAGACAGGAGACCCCGTAATTTTAGAACTATACTTTTAATATGCAGATCCCATTTTAGATGACGATCTATTATAACACCTAAGTAGGTACTTAATGCTTTCTGCTTCAGTTATTTTCATATTCTTATGAATTTCGAGTGAACCAAAATTTGGAAGGCCTGTGGTATAGGATGCAAATGGCATATACTTTGTTTTATCGACATTTAGTGTAAGTTTGTTATATTCAAGCCATTTTGTCACAGTTTGGAAATATTTTTCAGCTGTGTTCTTGAGTGCTCTCCACGTTTTCTCAGTATAAAATATGGCGGCGTCATCAGCAAAACTTATGATTCTGCCTTTAGAATTTAGATGTAGTAAGCTGTACATGTACACTGTAAATAGAACTGGTCCTAGTACAGTACCTTGGGGTACACCAAAAGTAACAGTTCTAGCTTCACTTATGACATCAGCAACCTGAACATATTGTATTCTGTTACTTAAAAAACTCTTGACAAAATCATATGCAACACCTCTTATTCCATAAAAATGTAACTTTTTAAGCAATCGTTCATGATCTACTGTGTCAAAGGCTTTAGATAGGTCAACAAAGACACATAATGAAGGTTTTCGTTTATCCAATGCATTGTAGACGTTTTTCACCAGATACATAATAGCATCCTCTGTGGCTTTTCCCTTTCGAAAGCCATACTGGTTAGTAGAAAGTATATTATATTTTTCTAAAAAAATTACTAAGCGGTTTTTGAATATTTTTTCCAGAATTTTGCCAACAGATGATGTTAATGTTATAGGTCTATAATTTGTAGTTAATTTCTTATCTCCATTTTTATATATAGGTTTGATTAAGCCTATTTTTAGTGATATGGGAAAAGTACCAGCACTTACAACATTTATTTATTAAAAAAGTCAATGGCGCTACAATTTCATTGGAAATTTCTTTTAGTGTTTCCGATCTTATTTCATCCATTCCAGGTGATTTTTTGTCTTTCAACGATTTTATAATGTTTTTAACTTCCTCTTCATTTGTTGAGAAAATGTAGGTACATGGTTTTATCAAGATTTTCAATATAGTACTAATGTTTAATCTGCTCTTACGTTAGAACAAGATCACGTATGGTAATTGACATTTATATTTTACTATTATTAGGGTGAAATGAATTGTCAAGGTATTTACGGTACAATACCCCAAATTCATAGATTCATTTTTATATCAGTTTAAATTTTATAAAATGAGAAAAATGAACCGTAATATCTGAATTCCTCAAGTGTTGGCACACGCGTTTATTACAAGCAAATGAATTGCGCATGTTTGAGTCGGATATGCGCTAAAGACTAGAACGTAGAAAGATCTATTGGGAATTCAATATTAGCAATACTCTATCTGGGGTCAGAAAAAAGAACCATCTCTTTGTACACTATTTTATAACCATGCTTCTCTTTGCTATAAGATTTCCATTGTTTAATTCTAATTTATAGGTTGCCTTTTGAGTTTTTTTCATTTATAAGTATTATTTATTGGATTTATTAAGGACATTATTTAATGATTGTTTGTGTATATGTATAAGACTATTAGTGCTATTCATGATTGAAATTTGTTATGCAGTTGTTTGCTGTGAAAGTAAGTTGTCAATATAAAGTTTTAAAAAAATTACCTTCTTTTCTTCTTGGAAGTAACTCACTTCCCATCTACGTTTCAAAACAAACACGTTGGTCCTTTTCAGGAGGAACTGAATGAAAACTCAACACTTTGCTAACATCCTTTTTAGCCCAAGAATGGCACTGAGGAACACAACAGTAGTGATTTTTGAGCTTATTGTCTTAATGTGCCTACTCAATCTGCTCACTTTTGCAACAAACATCTTCAAAATATATTTCAATTATGTTATGTTATGTAAAAGATCGAGGTTATACAACAATGTACAAAGAAGTAGTTTAGTTATCACCACTCCGGCGCTACGATCTCAATTTGAATCCCCAATTGTGGAAAGCAAAACACTCGCTGTACTTTCACGAGCGAGTCGCCAGAGCATTCCCCAGCATGAATATCCGATGGATCGCTGGCGACTGACTCTTCATACAATTTTCGGTATCGTCGTTTGAAGTTTTAGGTTCAGCAAATAAACAAATTTTGGGATATAATAAAAATATTAGAGAGGGGTTGGACTGGAAGTTTTTAGGATATTATATTGAAGAATAAAAGACATATTTAGATTTATACATAATATACTTGTTTTTATTCGCACGAACTATTCAATCAATTTTTAGAGCTGAAGACAATTCATTTTCAAGGTCAATCAAATGTTTTTTCACTTTTGAAATTCTTAAACTTTCGGCTTCGGCAATCTTAATATATTCCCTATCAAAATGGTCGTTTAATTTTTTTATTTCATTGTCGTATTGGGTATTTTCGTTTTTGACTTTCGAATTGTTAGACAATGCTTCTAATTTACTGTTAGACATTTGTTCCTTTTGTTTTTGTAACGCGAGAGTCAATTCTTCAGACTCTTGTTGAATGTCTTTAATAATTCTATCGTGTTCCAATTTGGCTACTAAATAACAGCTTTCGTTTTCTAATAGTTTGTTTCTTTCGCCATTTAGGGATGTTTTAAGTGAACGAAGTTCTGATTCTAATTTTTCTTTTTGGATTTTCATCTCGTTAAATTGTATTTCCATTGTAATGTGTTGATTTACCAAATCAGCATTAAAACTATCAGGAATAGCTATTTCACAGCTTCTGTAGTGATCCGATATTTTGTTATCATAGGAAAGTACATCTTCTATGTTTTTGACATCGTTTGCCAATGACTCATTTTCAGTTTGTAATTGTTCTTCCAATTTTTTCAAATTCAAATATTCTTCTTCTGTTATTATTTCTTCTAGATATTGTTTTTGTTTTGCTGTTAAAACGTTTATTTGCGAAGACGTTTTTTCTACTGTCATTTTCAAGGATTCCAGGTTTTTTTCTCTTTCTTTTATTCTTCGTTCCCTTTCGGCTCTTTTCGAACAATATCCTGTAAGCATATTTTCGGCTGCTTGAATCTTGTTCTGCAATTTCTTCTTGTCCTCTAATAACTGTTCTTTTTTTTCTGACAATTTAGATATGTCATTATTAATTTCATTTCTTTGATTGTATAATTTTTCAGTATCTTCGCGCATCTTCATTGCATCTCCGTTAATTTTTATAAATTCCTGATATATATCTTCAAAATATGTCAATACATGATTGCAAATACAAAAAAAAGCCTTTTGTTCTAATATACGTGGGTTGGTGAATATCACCTAGGAGAAATTTTATGCCTGCTCGTTTAAAGATGAAGTTAAACTTCTGCATTTTATAAAAAACCAGTTCTTCGGGACTTAGATCCAGTTTGACATCACCGCTAAATCCAGTTGCATATGAAATCTATAAAAAAAATTGTAACAATTTCAATTGAAATTCAAAAATGTTGTGGAAAATGACATTTGACGTTTTCTCAATGTTGATAATTAGCGGTGGACAAAATCACAATGGGGAGTCAATTATTTTTAATCTTTTTTTTTCTCACAAGGTTTTTATGTCGATTTGAAAATACAACTTTTGGATAATTTAAATAGTTCGCCATTTATGCTGGGACGTACACTCTAAATGAGAAGTTAGCTACATGGGTTGACATAGGACCACAATTCTGAAGTCTGCTATATGTATTACGTGAATGACTTAGCAGTTGTTTAAATTTACTTCCGATTTATATTGTTTTTACGGGTATTATTTAAACATTTTTCTTTTACCATTATTAGTTTTCGTTAACGTATTTACTTTAGTTAGTGTTAGATATTTTCCGTAAACTAATAGAATGACTGAGTTTGTACAGGCAAATATACACATATACAGTCATATACAGTGCACCCACAAAGTAACGGATACATTAAATTTTATTATTGGCTAAATAAACAATAAAATCAGAAACTCCCGAAACAGGTCAATTTTTTATTTTAATTTACTATTTTTTCTAATTATAATCCAAAATATACAAGGTGAACCAAGTTCGTGGTAAAACACGTTGCTTCAAATTACTAAAGGGTGGACAAGAATACAAAAAAAATTATGAAAATTGTTTATGGAAAGATGTATGTACGTTACTGAATGCAATAAACAAATTGAATATAATTACGTATTTATGCAATTACAGTTATACAATACAAAAAAAACGAAAATTCACAATAACGGTTCAAATAATAATTGTTTTATGGTGTTTACTTCCACCTTACCCGGGCGTATCGGGTGTGCCAATAAAAATGGGTTTTTGCCACATATCAGAAACAGTTTATAGTGTAGCTTTAAGGAAAAAGTTTGAAGATAGATACTGATTATAAACCTATAGTACAATTCTGTGAATGGGGCGTTTGCTAAAATTTTTAAATCACTTTAAACTTTCGTAATTCAAAGTACTAATGATAAAAATATGATTCTGAAAATTTCATATCAATAGAATATGTCGTTCTCCTAATACAACTAATTAAACAAGCATACCGAGATCGGGGCGAAGACTATGACTGTTACGTCACCGCATATGAAATTTAATGTGCACAAACATTACGCTTCTGACTGTAACGTGCCTCACATAGAATTTATTCATTTTGAATAACTTACAAAATGTGTGGACATATTTAAAAAAAAGCACTCATGAAATCTTCCAGAAGTGGACTGGCATCGGGACTGGCTAATGATTATGGACATTTTTAATCAAAAACAGGAGTTTATTATATTATAATTTCAGAAAGATTAAAAATATCAATATTTTCATAAATACATGCTCTCTCAAATGATATACAGGGTGATTCCAGATGTTTTATTTTATTCCTGGTCTGGTGGACAAAGTTACGGAGATAACGCTACAGGTTACTCAAAACTTTGAAGAGAGAAATAAATAAATGTATTTTATTAGCAAGAATGACACTCGAGCATAAACTAAACTCCAAATGCTACAAAGTTGTTTGTACTGTTTTAGAGTTTGAGAAAAAATAGACGAAGCTAA
>CAJUYH010006072.1:0-21201 GCA_910591685.1 Galerucella tenella
ATTTCTTGTATTATCTCTGAAATTCGAATGTAATATTCAATATTGGTTAATGAAAGTAAATACATTTTTTAATTTACAATTTCAATTCACTTACCATTTGTATTCATCATCGCAGCAATGATCCGTTGCCTTCGACAGCTGCTTCATAACTAATAACGTCAAAACGATGTCGTGCCAATAACTTGGCACAGTATTTCAAAATACTGTCATATTTTGTGTTGGATATAGTATGCTCTCTATCGCATTACGCCTGATCGTTGCCTACCTCTCGTTCAAATTGACGTAACGAAACTCATGTAACATTCCAATCAACATGCTTTGGTGCGCACATTTTCAAATTTGAATTCACATTCCATGAATTTCGAAACAGTAGAGAATTCTACTTCATTTCAATTCGTTTGTGAGAGAAAACAACAGCGATCGCAGAAACAAGAAAGAGATACCAAAAAAGGCACATGACCGTTTAATTAACCCAATAATTTGACTCAAACATTCGATTATTTGGGTCACAAATTTTCATAAATTAACAAATTCTTATTATTCTATTATTATTGGAATGGTTTATACGATCAAACAACAATAGTGATGAAAAGTACCGGGCAAGTCTAGCTGCCTAAATTTTTCTGTATTCATTTGCTGCTTCTTTCCATTTTCTTATTTCTTCACATTCCTTAGGTTAAGTTACTTAGGGCTCATTATGCTGCTGCCGGGACCTTGGATGCTGGTGGATGATGATCATCGTGGTATTCGTCCTCTAGGTGGTCTTTATTCAGTATGTCTAGCACTTGCACTCCGATTTTTTCCTTTCACGTTTATTAATTGTACGATATTTTCCTTTTCACAGCGCAGCAGCCTAATGGCTTAATTTGATAAAAGCATCGTGATGGGTGGAGGAATCTACCACATCACAATGTCTATACTTATGTCGTAGAATCTAACTTATCCATTACTATGCGTCTATACCATGGTGAGTCGTCCTTGTATAATTTTACTCTAAGGTTATTTCCGGGGACATAACACATCCATAAAAGAAATCCCAATGGCGCTCGTTGTAATTCACAAATAAGAGATGTTCGCGCCTGAATGCTTGCGTCGAATAGACTAAATTAATCCAGTGCGAATTGTAACAACAGAAGATGAGCTTTTGTTGATGGTATTTTTGATATTTTGAGAAAATCATTTGCATGCCAGACTTTTTCAAATGATTCCACTATTAGATACTTCTCTAACACGTTTTACCTCTTCAAAATCGGCTCTATGCACTAATAACGCGAAAGCCAACGTGCTTCAGCGAATTTTCGAATATTTTAGGTACAATTATCAAACGATTTTTGAGATTCCCGAAAAATGGCCGTTTTTTTTTGGACTGAACTTTTGGTGTCTGAACAAAATGATCGCAATCTTCAAGAATTACCAGACATGTATCTTTCGCAGCTAATGCCGCGGAATGACACACGTATGGAAAAGTCATACGACGCGGGTTCGATTCGAGTAATTTCGATTCAACAGAAAAATCCCTACCTATCATCATTGCCGCGTTATCGCAACCGAAGCAGACTATTAAATTCAACGGAATGTCTCTATTTTTTAATTAATTTTTCAAAGTTTCAAAGATATTATTCGTGCCGCAACCCGATGCATTCAAAATTACATTTGAAAAAGGAATATTATGTTCGGCAAAAAAAGTAGCTAATATTATTTCTGAAGATCCGTTCTTTGAAATAAAATTTTCCATTAAACATTAACGATGAGCCGATTGGGTTTGTTTCGCCACTAAAATTCAATACGCTAAAATTTTTCATATGAATTTCGTTAAGTGAGTGCCTTTCAATTTCCGACTGACCACAAACTGAGGTTGATTGGGAACCTTAACAACCAAATTCATATTTATCATCCGGCAGTTACTTCAATCTCGTATTCCATTCTGGATTCCTGTCAAACTATGCGAATTGGAATCTGTTAGATGTACTTATTTCACCTTTTTAAGCGGGTGGTACCTCTCGATCCGGTTTTCAGGCGACGGCACAAAATTCAAACTTTCATTTGTTTAAAACAGAAAAATTAAATAGTTTTCTGCACTTCTAAATTGCGACAGAGCCTGACGAGTTGTGAATTCGATATATTTTTCTCAAATAACAATATTGTCGATATGATTATTGTGATGAAACAGTAACGAATGAGACTCATATGAAAGTTGTCACAGCGTGAAAATGAAGATTTGATACATATCGTCGTTGTTACTGCAATACGTGATATGTCCAAAAATTCTGAATTCCGGATTAAGCCAACATTCAAATCAGAATCGCCGTATCTAGCCTATTGCGGAAAGTCGTATGTCAAAAAATAGTGGAAACGTTCGCATGCGCTATATGTAAATGTCTCTGTCTACCTCGTTGTGGTTTTTGCAATAAGTCGTATGTTGAGCTCGTTAACGGTCGTGTGTCAAACTCCCTTTTGATTAAGATGTGCTTACGAGTTTTCCAGATGATCAGTTTTTAAGATGATTATTTTTATTTTGATATTGTATTATGATGTAGTAATTGGTGTGTATGCACGGTTTAGGTAAAAAAAAACGATGTTTTTAGTATCCGTAAGTTTTAGGAACACTACACTTTTGGCATGGGAGAGAAATCTGTACGACGATGGGTTTTGAATGTTTGAAAGTCTAATAATGAACCTAATATATCTGAAGAACTATTACATAGTCAAAATCGTTGTGCGAAAAGTGTTGAAGAATTTCTTTTGACGGGCACACCTAGTGTGAAATTTCAAAAAAATCGATTTTTTCATATTTCGATAGATTGAACCTTTAAGCATAACATATTAAAATTTGGAATCGATATCTCAAATAGTTTTTGAGTTGTAGCCATTTAAGGCGTCTTCTCACTTTAAGCGCCTTAAAAATAGGCTGTTTTTGCGATTTTTTTTCGAGGATTTTTGCTTAAAATTATGGGATAAAACGGATCCTATGTATTAAACACATCTTTCAAGTACATGAAAAAATTTTTTTTTATTTTTTTAAACAATTATTATAATACATCAGTTGCATCGAAAAACCCGTGTAAAAATGTTATGGTCGTGGCTTGTTGATGGTATCTCCGAGACGGGTCGTCTGAAACAAAAAAATAAAACTGTTTTAGATTCAGTATGTCAGTGGCTATAGCGCATATTCACAGATTTTTGATATTCGCGAAAATAACAAAATGGCGCACGTTTTTCGAAAAAGTAAAAAAAAACCACGATTTTTTTGCAGTTTTTTGTAAAAAAAAAATTCTTAAAATCAAAATTTCAAAAATCTGATGATATGCGCTATAGCCATAACTATGAAGCATATGTCATTCAAATTTCATGACAATCGGCCGGATAGTTTCCGAAATTTCATCAACAAAGCACCGAAAAACCTTGTTTTGAGATAACTGCGTTTAAAGTTTTGGTTGCAGAAAAATCATGAAAAAACCTTACCTCGGGTTAATCAGCGATGCCTGCTCCATACAATGGGCCTTCCGATTCTTCGTAGAAGGTGTGTTCGTCCAAAATAGCTTCCCTTCGTCTCGACCTAGTCTCTTTTGAAGCGTTAGAGCTGCGGCGGTTCCCTACGCGTACGCGATCACTGTCGCGTTTCTCGGCGTATTGAACGGCGATAGGGCCTAGTTTGACACCCATCACCTCCAAAATTTTTAAAACAGGTTGTAGCCCTTCGTTATAAATGCATGCCGCTGTTCGGCAAGCAATTTCCACGGTTTTTCTTCCCGTAAAAACGTGTTTCGGCGCCATTGCCCAGACACAGCTGTTGAAACACTCGTTGTTATTTTGGGTATTTCCTCCGAGGCATCGTTCCAGTAACTCGTCCTTCGTCAGTTCTTCATAGATCGGTTTCAAAACCTCTTGAACATCATCAACTAGAGCAGGAGGATGTTTAAAAGTTTCTATCTGATTGTTTTTCACTGCTTTCTTGTACTTGCACCATGAGTCTGAACAATACGTATGCTGTGGGTTGCTGTCGGTTGAAATTTTATGATAGTATCCTGCCCAGATCTCCCTGCGCATATCTTCGACAGAATTCAGGTTTCTTCGAATTGCCAATGAGTAAGTTTTAGTGTCGCCATCACCGATGTAAAAACCGTAGTGCACAGCAAATTTTTCGAGTGATCGCAAAAACATCTCACATATACCGTCAACCTCCATTTTTCCAGAACTACCTGAATGATTAGCACTACAAACTAGTTTGTGCTTTTCATACCACTGTGCATATTCGATCGTGTCTTTCATACCTTTTTTCGATTCACAGCTTTTGCAGTGACTCGACTTCACAACGACGTCTGCAATTTTTTTACTGTGTTTATATATTAATGACACGATTCCAATAAGAGAAGAAAATCCTCTTTTCTGCCAGGAACCGTCACCTGAAACGGTTAAAACGTCTTCGGGTTCTCCGTGTTGAGCGTTCAACAGTTTTTCTTCTTTGACAGACTTGCTCGTCACTATATCGAACACACTTTGCACTGCGATGGCGATCGAATTGAGTATTTGATAATAAACGGTGGAATTGATTCCATGTCCCAGTTCCATGAGCCCACAAAACGTATTGATACCACTCAATCCAACACCAATCAAACGCATAACGTACACTAAACGACGATTGATTTCGTACCCAGTTGAGATTAATGGGCATGAGTTAATATATTTTTCTCCGCAATCACAAGTCACACAAATTTTGAAACCGAGTCCTCGCTGACCGTACTTTGTAAAAGAAACATCTTTGTTACAAACTTTACACTTCACATATTGTTGTAATGTAGAAAAAACAAGAAAAAACTGAATAATACTATATCCAGCCGTTGGATCGATGTGTACATCGAAACTTGTATCGTCCGATTTTTTTAATTTTGCTGCACTCGCACTAGCATGACTCGTATCTGCTTCAGACTGGTGTGGAAGCACTCCATGAAATTTTCTTTTTTTAGATTTCGAACTTGGACGTCGCCACGTGGCACTTTGTTGCGAAGTCTTTTTATCCATTATAACAATCCTGAGCGCAGAGATGTTGCCGTTACGAAGTTTCAAATTAGACTGATGAAATAACAGTTTAGCATCGTTGCCGAGTGATTTTCTTTTGAAAAATGCACGTGTTAAGGTCTTATTACATGAGTATAGACCCGAAAACAGAATATACCTAAGCAAGGGGTACTACATTAACAAAAGAACACGGCTATTCAATTGTATAGAGTCAGGTATACAGGGACCGTCCGAGCGGCGTGAAAGGGATCGCCGGGTACTCTCAGGTAGTCACCTAACGGTCGCCAACAAATGTAGTTAGACTCGTCCGATCTTTATGAAATTTCGAGATGACATTTTTGAAGATATGTACTTTCAAAATTAAAAAAAAAAAAAAAATCGATTTTTTTAAATTTCCAAAGTGAGAAGACGCCTTAAAGATTAGCCGGTCGGCAGGTAGAGAGATTCATTATAGCTTCATCACCATAACATTGGTAATGATGACAGTGCCACTCATAAAGGACTTGTCGATTTGAATCCTTACGATATACCTGTTGCCAAATTGAAGTGTTATTTACATGTGAAAAAAAAATGGGAACGCGTTGCCGACGTTTGAATAAAACTAATAAGAAGCTAGGAGGAAAAAGCAAATCATCACAAAAGTTCACAATAAATCTAATAAATAATCTCCAAAAATATTATGGTTTGGCAATTATGAGGAATCAAGATAATGTAAATGGAATGTATAAAGCAATCTGGGCAACATTTTATCATTTGTGTTCAACTGATAAAAATCCAAATCATAATAAATGTCCAGAAGGCGCTGAAAGTTTGTGCGCTTATCTCCACGCGGAAGCTGAAGAAACCACCAGTACATTCAAGCACGATTACCTCCCACTGGATCCAGGAGTACAAGAAACTATAAAACCTATGTATCAAGATTTATCTCGATATAAATTGCTGGGTAGATGTAAAGGTAGCAATACTCAGAACAACAATGAAAGCTACAACGGTTTACTTTGGCACTTTTCACCCAAGCATCTTCACAATGGCCTTGAAACTATTGAACTGTTGAATAATTTTGCAACTGCAATATTTAATGACGGTTATTCATCAATTTTGAAAATATTCAATGTAATGAGAGTGACAGTTGGACCTGCAGCAAAAGATTATGCGGTTCGTAAGGGGGGGGGGGGGGTAAAATTGTTTTTTTTGCCTTTTTTAAATTTTTTTCTGCATGAAACATATGTCTAGAATATTGTGTACAAATTTTAAGTTAATCGAAGTAAAACTAACGGAGTTACAGCGTTTCAAACGACCGGCCTTGATACCCCTAGTAGAAAGCAGCTGCAATTTCCTTTATTTCCCGAATTTCTTTTTCCGTCTGTGTGTCTTTCAAAGGGTGTAAACTGACCTTGTACATATTGTATATTCTCAGGTACATCGAATATAAACTAGTTTACTGGCACACTTTCTGCTAAACGGTTGTGTACTGTAATGGAGCTGAAATTTTCTCGAAATTATTCTCAGATTTTCGTTTCTGTTCGTTCGTTTATAGTTGTGATTTCACTCGTTTAGTGTTGTTTTGTAATCAATTTATTTATTCGCAGAACTTCAAAAAAAGTAACCCGGCAAGATCGCCAGGGAAGTGGCAATGTTGTTGGTCGACCGCGCAAAAAATCTTCCGCGAAACGTGAAAATGATAGTGTAGAAGCGACCAGCGCGTCGCATAAAAAAATGAAACTTAGTACTTATAGAGCAAAATTCGGAGAAACATGACAGGATTATAGACTTCCTGTTAGTATTTTCATCAATAAGTACATTAGTGAAGTGCGTTGAATGTGATTTAAAAATGAGTTTGCGCACATGCAAATCCGAAGGTATAGCTTTCACCATCAAAGTGTCATGTGCAAAACGCAAAGCGCATCGGTATGTTCCGTCTAGTGGAAGAGTGAAGAAAGAGTTAAGGCAATCATATTATGAAGTGAATTATTGTTTTGCTTTCGTCATGCGTCTGTTAGGCCTAGGCTTAGCTGGATGTAATAAGTTTTGCGGTTTGATGGATTTAACGGAATCTTTCTTTTCAAAATCATGTTAATAACACGCATATAGAGAAGATACATACAACTGTAAATGATGTTACGAAAAGATTTCTTGCTGCTGTTGTAAAAAAAGAAAGAGAGGAAACATGCGAAGAATAGTTAGTATCTTGTTCGAATAACGAACAAGATACTAACGAATTCACAATATCAGATGACGGAACGTGGAAGAAATCTGGGTTCACTTCGTTATTCGGTGTCGCTGTTTTGATCGGTTACTACACGGAAAAGATTGTTGATGTGTTTGTCAAAAGTTCTTAATGCTACCAATGTAAAACTTGGAAAAATAAGTTAGTGTTCCGTCATTGACCATCAGTGGCAACATTTCCCGGGCTGCACTTATTCGCGCCATTAATTAGAGTGGTTGGCGCATCTCGATCATCCGTACAACTCACTAATATGCATGAGTACACCGCGTAACTCATCAATATTTCTGGGCCTATCAACTATTAGAAAAATCATGCCACTCATACATGTCCAATGATCCACTCGATCAATCTTCGGGGGCTAACTCCTCACCCCACCTTCAACTCACCACCAAACTCGAGGAGACGCTGACTCATCTTTATATTCATTGTTCGACCAACTCTTATAGTGTGCGTGTCTAACTCGTCCTAATTCGTTTTGTGTACTCGCTATTAAAATTGCGTCTAAAGTGTAACTGTTTTGTGAAACTCATTAGTGCAACTCATCTACAATCAGTGTGTATGAATGCAAGAAATCATATGAATTTATAAGTGCGAATCGTTGTGTCATTGCATTGTGTGGAAGCGTGCTACACGAGGTGTCGTCTCGTGGCATCTGACCACGCGGTCAATCATTCATTCATTGTTAAAGTCAACTCATCTAATTTTGGTTTTGTTCGTATTAATCGATCAACTCAAATCATTTAGTGCACCCTCATTTGTGCGAATCAAGTGTAATATCATCATTGCAACTCATGGTGAAACAGTGCTGATCACTGTGTGAAATACATCAGTGAATCTCATCCAATAGTGCATCATCATTTAGCTCAACTCATTCAGATTAGCACTGAACTCAATCTCTATTCAACTCATATGAATCATCGTATTAATTAGTCAACATTAATCATTTCTTATATTGTTGGTGTGAATGTGTGAGTGCAAAATAAATATTTGTTTCTATATTTTTGTTAAAGAAAATAATTCTACCAATTTATCTCCACCTCAACCACCCCGACAAATTTCCGAGTATTAATTTTAAAGTGTTTTGCAAGATCTCAAACAGTTAGATACTTCCGAATTTGAAGAATGGTACACAGTACACATCAACAGTGGCGACTGTAAAGCAATCATGATGGTCCATCAGGTAACATGGAAGTGAACGCCATCATACAGATGTTCAAACGGTGTACAGAAAATTATGGAGTGATGTTTAAAAATTATATAGGAGATGGCGACTCGAAAACCTACAGTGGTGTGGTAAATTCAAAACCGTATGCTGAATTTTTCACAATAAATGAAAAAGATTGCATAGGACACGTGCAGAAGAGAATGGGTACAGGTTTACACGAACTTATTTGGAAAATCTCTCCAAAATCAGTAAGCGGTACTGCAATCGTTGTTGAAATTGCAGCGTATGTAGCAGCATGCGCTTTCAATGAAGGATGTTTTGCTCTTTTGTCCTTTTTGGATGAAATAGGCATCTCTATAGGCCCAAATGCTCACCATTGGGCACGCCTAACAGATGAACTACGAATAACCCGAGCGAACGAAGAAGCTGCGCGTGCAACAAAAGAGGGTAGAATTCAACGTAGACAACAGCAAAAAGATGTATTAGATATGCTGAATGACAGTGTTTCACTGTATGGAGCTGGCATTGATGACTCTATGTAAGTATAAAAATTCATGTGCATTTATTGATGGTTTCTTTCGAATTTTCACGTATAAAAAACTTTGAAACGATTACCCCGATAACGTAATTTTTGAAGTTCGTGAACATTAGAACTCAAAATCTATAGAACCGATCCTTTCGAAAATTTGAACATTACTCCTTCACATAAATCAACAGGTAATTAGAAACAGTTTTTTTTTCCTTTTTTTTCTATTTGATAACAGATCAACCGCGATTGTTTATTGTGGCCCGTACGGGCTACAATAAAACAACAACAGCAATAACAATATTATTATAATGATAATGATAATAATAATAGTTATAACTAAAATTAAAATAAAATAAATGAAATAAAATAAAATAATAATTGAAAATATTGTAAAATTTATTAATTCCCTCTTTTTCTTTTCTAATCAACACATACACACACAGACACTATTCTAACAATACTTATGTATATTATCATTAATAATAATTTATTATACATATTGGGATTTACATATATGATAAATTAATGTTATTTATATATTACGGAGTAATTTATATATGTATATTTATTTATATATTTTTTATTTTTTGAATATTAATTTCCTGTTTCTACAATTACGAATATTTACCTGTAGTATAACTATAGCGCTGAGTATTTTCAACGCGCTCTCTCTTTTTTATATACAGAGGTCTATCTGACTTGTTTTTACAATGAATCACATGTTTTTGCTTCTTTTCCTCGAGGTTTCTATTTTGATTACTGAATTATTGGAATTGTCTATTATGATAGCATTCGCCAGCTTCATATTCGCCTCACTGTCAAATTCTATATATTCTATCTCCATTGCATTCACAGTACTAAAATATCATACTCTCTTCACACTTTATCATACCTACACAGTTACATATTCCTCAGTATGTATCTTTGCCCTGGGGACGCAAGATTCAATATCTTATACGCGTGAAATAATTGTATTAGATATAATTATTTTGGCGGCACCAGTGCAATTATACATTGTTTTCGTTATAATCACGAAGACATTATGATTCTTCAGTTCATTCGTTATTGAAGTGGTGTTTGAAATGTGATTGGTAAGGATTTTTGGGACTGGTTTCGAGAATTCCTTCGGCCTACGCAAAGGTTTGTTTTATTAAATAGTACTAAATTTTCAACTCTTGTTTATTTTTACTTGTTTTAAAATTTAATTAGTTTTAGTTCTTTATTCAAGTCTGCATTTTGCGACTTCTGTCTGCTATTGCGACATATAATTTTTTTTTCATTAAAGTCTACATTTTGCGACTTCTGTCTGCTACTGCGACATTATCTATAGATCCATATTATAAAATACTTAAAATATACTGAGAAAAAAATTTGGGACAAAATAATAAGTAAAAAAAAGTGAACTTCTGCCACAGCAAATAATAAGTAAAGAAGGAATACCAAAACAAAATTGCAATCGAAAAAACTCAATGAAAATAGTCATAGCATTGAATTGAATCCAGAACGAACAGAAAAGTGTAATAAAATTCTTCCCAAGAGTAGAACTTCGATAGTCGATTATATTTCTAGTCAAAATGTAGAATTCAACAAAGTTAGCCCCATTATAATAAAAATAAAAAGAAACGTGGGAGATAGTTTGTGGAAAACATATTCGTCAAAGGCAAAAATAATCAGAAATACGAAAAAACGGATTAAATATGAAAAAATTTCTAGAAAAAGATCAAGAGAAATATTCCAAACAAACATTACAATCGATGAAATTCGACATGAAAAATGAACACAATACATCAAATACAACTGAAGTAAATGAAGTGCTTAAAATTCTGTCTGTCAATGACATGCCTAGTAATCATATGAACGACTCTGAAATAAATATCCAATCAAGAAAAGTTAGTCCTATTGTTTTGAGATCTTTTAAAAACAATTTGAAAATTAATGCGTGGAACTTTGTCAGGGTGATTGAGGTGGAGAAATGTTGGATCGATTATTTTCGTAACAAAATATAAATAACTTTATTATTTCACACACGCATTCACACCAGCATTCCAAATAAACATGAGCAGTACAGAGTAATTTGATTAAAGTACAATTATATGTCGAGTTGAGTGCCAATCTGATGAGTTGAACGGAATGAGGATGCACACTTGATGAGTTTCACTGATGTAACTACACACAGTGATCAGCACTATTTTACGTAAATGAGATATAGTACGAGTTGAACAAATGAGGATGCACAAGAATGATCTGACTGAAACGTTGATTAAATAAAGAGATTGATTTTAACAATGAGTAAATGATTGACCGCGTGGTCACACGCCACGAGACAATACCTCGTGTTGCACGCTTACACACACAGCGATTACACAATGAGTCGCACTTATAAATTAATATAATTGAGTTAATTCATTCACACAGAGTTTCTCTAATGAGTTTTACAAATAATATCACTGAATATACACAATTTAGACGAGCGAGTACAAACGAATACGAGTTGGACACGTACACTATGAGAGCTGGTCGAACAATGAGAATAAAAGTTGAGTCGGCGTCCTCATGAGCTTGGCGGTGAGTTGAAGGTGGGGTGAGGGGTTAGCCCCCGATGATTGATTGAGTGATCATTGGACGCGCATGAGTGGCCTGATGTTTCTATTAGTTGATAGGCCCAGAACTATTGATGAGTTGCGCGGTTGAGTTACGCATATTAATGAGGGTTGTGCGCATGACCGAGATGCGCCAACCACTCAAACTAAGGGCGCGAATAAGTGCAGCTCGGGAAGTGCTGCCACTAATGGTCAGTGACGGAACACCTATCATATTTAAAAGAATTGAGTCGGATAGTTTATCAACAGTTCAATTTTCAGATGACGAAAAAACATGTATCCCTTATTATGAAGATAAGGAGAATAGGAGGAAAAAACTTCGCAAAAAGAGATAGCAGTACATACAAAGTAAAAAAAGAAAGATCATTTACAGTCCACGACGAATATGTAATGATAAAAAAAAATTGGGCGCATATTGGAAGTGAAACTTCGTACGCTTCAATTTAATTATACTGAATATAAGAGGAATATTATAAGGATTGAAATGAAGTGTTCATTGAAGGTCGTACAATACTGTTTGTATATAAATATTATGTTTAATTTATTTCTGTAATCTGTACATTGCTGGTTGCTTCAATAGCCTGTACGTTTTGTGAATTTCGTCGAATAACTATAGTCGATACTATATGTTTGTGATAACTAAAATACGAAATGTACGTTCTTGACTCAATTGTGTCGAGATCACAAGCAAATACGGCATCTATAGATGTTCCTGATTTTATTGTTGAAATATTCCGGTCATTAATCATTTGTAAATTCGGTTGTTGTTGTAGGAATTCTATTAATTTTATGGAAGTGTCCAATGCAAAATTGACATTAAAATCGCCAGTTAGTACAAGAGGTTTTAGATCGTCGCGTTGAGGAAGAAGTTTACCACCATCAAGCGTGTATTTCATTAATGAGCCATGTAAAAATGCGATGATGTTGTTAATGTTTGTATTCGGAGTTATGTAACACCAACAATTAATATTCGTTGACCATTCATCGCACGGCACACAGAAATGCAAATGTCTCCGACATCTTCTGTTACAGCTGCACTTGATGCTGATTGTGTAGCGGAAAGTCCTACATGTGGTGTAAGGACATTCACGGTATCATTGTACTTGTGATAAATAGGATCGCCTCTAGCACGCACATAATTCCTTTTACACTAGATGGTGCAGTTGAAATTCGGTAAACTGATTTGCTCGTCTTCACCCAACCAAGTCTCATCAAATACCACGACATTTCATTTGTTTATAACCGAATTCAATCCGTCAGTTCGGTGAGCTCGTAAACTCCGACAATTAAAAGAATATGTTGACAATCCTTCTCTTTGTTGTATAAATCCAATCATTTGTTGATCGAGAGTCTCCAAGCAGTTTGTCGATAGCCTTTGGAATTCTTGTTGCAGTGATGTAATTGTTGTTGATGGTCTCCGGCCATGGTAGAACCTCAGATCATTCAGGTAACAGGAAATTACGTAGTAAATTTTAACTTCACTTTCACAGAATATATTTACAAAAATTAAAATATTTTTTGAAGCACACGTGGATTACACAAATATTCTACGCGTTACTAAGTATTTCTATGCTACACGTCTCCTTTTCCCTACAGTAGAACGCGCATGCGCGTTTACGGAATTGCTACTACAAGCTGTAGGCTGTGGTGGACGACATAGTATAAGAATACGAATATATCTATTTTTGCTTCATATGGACTATGCCTTGTCATAGGTATATAGTTTAGAGTGTAGACTGATATATGTACAGACTATCCTGGAGCCAAGCGAGTAACATACAGAGTGAGGAGACTACGCACCGAAGAGTGGGGACTCTACGAAGCTCCGAATAAAGCGGAGACCGAGACTTCTGCATCTATACCCTATACCTATACATCTATACTATATCTATAAATGTAGGCCTTTAACATTACAGCTCTGCGTCTCTCTAATACGTGTGTCACAGCCTTATACGTTTTCGTTTCGTTACACATTATCGTATCGCTCGCTCGTGTGTCACGGCCTTCAAATTTTACTCCCAGCGCGCGTTAAGAAGTTTCACTTCAAAAATATCATATGTCGCAATAGAAGATAGAAGTCGCAAAATGCAGACTGTTCTGTCACTGACAATCAGTCGCAGCACTTCCGGGGCTGCACTTATTCGCGCCTTTAATTTGAGTGTTTGGCGCAGCTCGGTCATGCGTACAACCCTCATTAATATGCATGAGCACACCGCGCAACTCGTCAATATTTCTGGGCCCACAACTATTAGAAAAATGATGCCACTCATGCGCGTCCAATGATCCACTCAATCAATCTTCGGGGGCTAACTTCTCACCCCACATTCAACTCACCACCAAGCTCGAGGAGACGCCGTCTCATCTTTATATTCATTGTTCGACCAGCGCTCATCGTGTGCGTGTCCGACTCGCTGCAGTTTCGATTAGTATACTCGCTATTCTAAATTGATCCAGTGTAATTGATTGTAAAACGCATCAGTGCAACTCTCGCAAAATTAGTGTGTATGAACGCATGAAATTATTATTTCATCAGATCGACTCGTTGTGTGATTGAATTGTGTAGAAGAGTGCAACACGAGGGATTGTCTCGTCGCGTCTGACCACGCGGTCAATCATCAACTCCTTGTAAATTCCCCTCAAATTGCTTTACAAGATCTCAAACAAATTGAATGAAACGAAAGTTACAAGATTGAGAGTATATGTGTGTATGTGTGTCTGCAATGAAAATTGCAATTAGGTATATTTCCTTGATTTTAATATGGTCCGCTGACTACTTGTTTGTTCGTCCTGACTGCCCGTTTGCTACGTCTTTGGTCGCTTGACTATCCGTCCTTGGTTGTTTGTCTATCCGACTTTGGTTGTCTCGCTGTTCGTTTTTTTGGTTGACCTCTTGTCCGACCCGGCTGCTGGATCCTCTTCGATATCCTCTCTCTATCCGTCAACTGCTTCCTTGATTCTGCCCCAATTGTACCCCGCGACCGATTGATATCCTCATGCCTGATAGGGCTCCTGTGTCCTGATTGGAGGTAGTGGAGTGGAAGGGGGACTTGAATCCAACGCCCTGATTCGTTGAATGCGTCATGGAGAGGGAAATGATTTCTGCTGCACTTTGATTTGTTCATACCCAGTAGGAGGTGGTAAAGTGCTACCGTGCTATGATTGGTTCGCACATACCTTAACTGAAACAAAAGGGTCGTTGCCTCTGACGTCAATGGAAAAACCCATCAACTATTGTGCGAACTGGCGACAGTCTGTGGCCTCCATAACAATAGAGACTAAATTTTATTCCATGATGTTATATTTTTTCGTGTCCTACATATTGTGACGTGGAAAACGTCATCTCGGTCCTCGACTGGCGTACACGGCTATGCTACACAGAAGTGTGCATACTCGATGCGTGAATGGGGAGCGACAACAATCACCGCGGAAAACACTATCCATGAGTCAAGGAGGTAGAAATAGAAACCCTGAAAACATCGACTGCGGCAGAGATTTTATTTGTTCAAAGGGACTACATCACCGCGGACAACAGCGAGAGTGGAGGGGGCGAAGAAAGTCGAAGGGAGCCGAGGAGACTTCGGGGCTGTGGCGCCTGCAATAGCCTAGGACAACGAGGGAAAAATTATGGAATAATTAACAGCGATAAAGTCGATTTTCTAGATCAAAGATCCGACTGATACTATGAGATGAATGTAGAGAATGCGATTGAGATGCTGGGTGCATGAGTTTCAGACGAGCTAGTATGTAATTAATGTATGAATGATGAATGTAAAGCCCGAAGGGGTACCGCGCGTTAATATTATTTAGTGCGACAAATTTGGGCGAAATTAGTGCTCAGTGCGGGAAGGCGTGACAATTGAGTGGAAAATTTTAGTCAGGACAATGAATGATTGGCTATCGACAGCGATTTTACCACCAACTTGAAGCCGTGACCTAAGGGAAGGGGGTCACATAGGATCGAGGAGACGCTAGCCCTGCCGAAATGAGTCAGTTCGCTTGGGATTGCGAGAGAGAATCATTGGATTGCCGTCGTTGACGCAAGTGTACCAAAAAGTTTACTTAAAATCGTGAGGTGGAAAGTAGTTGTGCGCTCACGTTGAAAATAAGAGGAAAAGTCGATCGTGGAGCTGAGGGAAAGACAACGTGAATAAGTCCACGCTGAAGACGTCGCTGACGGATGAAGAGAGGAGGAAGGGCAGAGGGAAATCGCTGCATTCATCGCCGGGCCAGCCGAATATTTCCAGGGTCACTAACAGAAATCCCAGGTGGAAATCATCGTTGGTAAGCGAATTGTCTATTCATCATTTCGGGCAGTGTGGCATCGCGAATTTAATTACCTCGAGAACGTCCGCATAGGACGGATTGGCGCCTCGAAGAGCGCAAAGATTATCACTAGCCGTATTCATCTTTGCACGGGCAAATAAGACATTTACGGGTTAGGACTTCTCATCTTAATTGTGTGTTGCGACAGTGCTCATCATCGAATTAATTCATTGTTGGCGAGTACGCGACGAATTATTTTGTGCGCGTCGCTTGTATGACTGAATGAGTGTGAGAGAGACAGAGCGAGGATCGCCAGGCATTGTTCGCCTCAAGAAACCGTGCTGCATCGTGCGCACTTATACAAAGGGAGAAATAGTGACGTCACACTACTTTCTCTTTTGGGATACAATTGGTTTGCTGCGTAGTACCAATGTAAACTTTTAGACGTAAATCCGTTTGATCAATATTATTGACTTTATATATCAGTTTTGGCAATGGATGTTTCACGTTAAATATTGTTCTGCGATATATGCTGTACGTTAATTATTATTTTGCGACGTATGTTTGGCTTTAAATATTATTTTCCGATGTACGTTTTACTTTAAATATTATTTTTGCGATCTATGTTGTACTTTAAATATTATTTTGCGATATATGTTACTTTGATTATTCTGCTGCGATCTACGCATTGCGTTAAATATTATGTTGCCAGACGCTTCACGTTAAATATCATTGTTCGATACGTTATTTGGTTTGAACATTCTTGTGTAACATTTGCTTTAATTGAAATGTTACTTTCAAAATATGGTTTAATTTAAATGTTCTTTTCAATAGATGATTTAGGTTAAATGTTATGTTCAAAATATGATTTAATTTAAATATTATTTTCCAATAGATGATTTAATTCAAATGTTGTTTTCGCACTACGATTCAATTTAATTGTTATGTTCCGCACTATATTAATTTAAATGTATTTTCCGAGATACGATTTAATTCAATTGTTAATTACAGATCTACGAGTTAATTCAAGTGCAACTTTTTCAAAATCTGATTTAATTTACTTGTTTGTTATATTGCGAGATCATTATTATTTCAGTTTAGTAGATTCTTTTATCTGATTTTCTGTTGTATTATATTTACAGTGCGATGTGAAATTGATGCGACTTCATTTACTATTTGTATCGGGATTATTATTGATCTTTCTCTCTTGTACACGACACTATCGAAGCAAGATTCATGTATTGTTTTGTATACTTCGAGTCGTATGATTCTTTTATTTCATGTTTCGAGTCAATTGATTATTATTTTATTATTATTCAAATTTGTCTTATGTTAATTGAGCTCACGAAAATTTCATTCATTATATAATAAATATGCACCGTGATCATTACTCGCTCCAGGTTACTTATTGCTGCTGAGACACCCTGGTTTCTTTTTTTTTTTTTTTTTTTTCTTTTTCCCTAGGTTGCCCAACTACGTGAACCCAGCCGCCTCCGTGTGCTGAGGAAGAGCCGAGCCATACATCTTCGCATTTCGCTGCGAGTTTTTTTTGATTTTCATTCCGCTTCGATATTGGTCGCGAGTGGAATCGTGGTCCCATAGGTGGACCTGGCGCCCAACAACTAATTTTGTTCCCCGAGGAACCAAGGATCATTTTTTTTGTTTGTTATTTCCCGTGTTTGGAGCTGCAATATAATTGCTCGGAATTCGCTCTCGAATTCTCCGTCATAATATATATATACATATGTATAAATGCACACTTCTACGTGTCTAAATATATAAATATATACGAGTATACATAAAAGTATTAAATTTTATATATATAAGGTTGTCAAATATCTCCCTTCCGCCTTTTTGTCTTTTGAATTTCGCGGCTATGTACAAAGCGCTACAGAGCTCGTATCTGGCAATACTATACATAATTTGAAAGGTCTTGACATATCCTTCAAAACGACGCTATGCATGGTTAGTTTGGATATTGCGTTCAACAGTTACAGACGTGTAAACATGGAGTTCACTAACGCCGAAATTCGCGCTATTTTAAAGTTTTCTTTCGTTAAAGGCAAATCCGCTAGAGAAACGTTCCGTGATATTAATGGTGTTTTGGGGGATGGTACTCTATCACTTCGAACCGCGGAGGAATGGTTTCGACGATTCAGAGCCGGTGAAAACGACACCATGGATAAGCCAGCCGGCGGAAGACCTGTGACGACAAATACCGATCAAATCATGGAATACATCGAGTTAGACCGGCATGTGGCATCTCGTGACATCGCCCAGGAGATGGGAGTTAGTCACCAAACCATTTTAAACCATCTGCAGAAGGCTGGATACAAAAAAAAGCTTGATGTTTGGGTGCCGCATGATTTGACGCAAAAAAACCTTCTGGACCGAATCAACGCCTGCGACATGCTGCTGAAACAGAACGAACTCGACCCATTCTTGAAGCGGATGGTGACTGGCGACGAAAAATGGATCACATACGACAATATCAAGCGAAAACGGTCGTGGTCGAAGGCCGGTGAATCGTCCCAAACAGTGGCCAAGCCGGGATTGACGGCCAGGAAGGTTTTACTGTGTGTTTGGTGGGATTGGAAGGGAATCATCCAGTATGAGCTGTTCCCATATGGCCAGACGCTTAATTCTACCGTCTACTGCGAACAACTGGACCGCTTGAAGCAGGCGATCGACCAGAAGCGTTCAGAATTGGCCAACAGGAAGGGTGTAGTGTTCCACCAGGACAACGCCAGACCACACACTTCGTTGATGACTCGTCAGAGGCTACGGGAGCTCGGATGGGAGGTTTTATCGCATCCACCATATAGCCCGGACATAGCGCCAAGTGATTACCACCTGTTCCTGTCCATGGCGAACGCCCTTGGTGGTATAAAGTTGAACTCAAAAGAGGCTTGTGAAAAGCGGCTGTCCGAGTTCTTCGCAAATAAGGAGGGGGGCTTCTACGAGGGAGGTATTATGAAGTTGCCGTCTAGATGGAAACAGATTATCGAACAAAACGGCGCATATTTGAACTAAATCCGATCACTGTAACACTTTTTATAAAGCATTGAATAAAGGGCAAAAAAGCGGAAGGGAGATATTTGACAAGCTAATATTATTCTCGTCTGGATGACTTAATGCTGCTATTGTAATAGTCTTGGGTGTATCGCCTTCTTCCTCTGATGACCATTTGATTGCGCCACTCTGACATTCTTGGGTTCTTGCTTGAGTAGAATTATTGGGATGTTGTGATAGCTCTTGTGTTTCATGTATGGTGTCATTTTCTACTTGCGACGAAATATCAACCATATCATATAAGTCTTCTAAATGTTCAGGCCTATTATTTTCCTCACCCGGTGATGATTTTTCCAAATCCACATATACAATGTCATGTGAATCCTTTGAATATTTTTGTGTTTCCACATCTTTTATTTCAGGTATAATTTCTAGTTCTTCCTGCGTTACTCTCTTTGCGTCGATGACTGTAACTTCATTCGTGATTGACTGTTGAGACTCGCTTTCAGATGTCTGTATTACTGGAATAATGACATTCGTTTTTCTACACATTTATTTTCCGCGTTACCATTGCTAATTTCGTCGTTGTTCAATTTAATTTCCATATTTTTAGATTGTGTTCGAGGGATATTTTCTGAGTCTTTTTCTATGTGCTCCCTTTCCTTAATATAAGGGGCATACTTATTTATCTTTCGTCGTCTTTTTCCGACATATTTGTTCGTTCGGGACTTTTTTTGCAATAGGGGAAGTAATACTTTGTTTTTGTGTATGTTGAGGAGAATGCTGGTGTGGGACCGTGGAGGATTGATTCAATAGTTTTTTACCCGATTCGTTTATATTTTCAGCTCTAAATTTTGATAATTCCTGCCGCATTTCAGCTTCATATTCTCGTAGCTCTTTCTTTGCTGATGAATGAGTATCTTAATAGTCGGAAAGGATTGGAGATTCTTTTTGGATTTAAGAGGTTGTCATTTGCTTTGATTTGATAGCGGTGCACTCGCTTTTCTTTCAATGATTTGTTTCCTCTTCTGACGTTGAAGTTTCTTGGATACAAAGTAAGTTAGATTGTGAGATATAAGATTTTTTCTTCATATGCTCTTTACTCTTTTTCTTTCTAGAATACTCCGGGTTATCAGTAGAAACATATGTTCTTTTAGATTTAGACTGTTTCCCGAAGCTGGTGTCACACGAGGGTCACTCGGGTTAATATTTTGTGTGATTTGAGATTCTGTGTTGATTTTATAATCATAGATTGCAATTGCGTGAGGTTCACTCGAGTTTTCTTCATTTGCAATTGTAATTTTCGTGGGTTTTTGATTATGATTTTTATTTTCGTCTGAGCTACTTATAATTGTTTGTGCATTGTCCCATTTACTGTCTTCGTCGCTCACATCTGATGGGCTTGTAGTGATAGATATTGTAAGTCTCTTGTGCCTTCCCGCCTAATACGATGAGGATCGTAATCTTGCTATATCTGCGTCTGGCGCTATGTTGTCTGGTGTTGGTATTCTACATTTGAATTTGACAGGATATACATGCCACTGTTCTACACGTATTGGGTTACAGGAAAGGGCGTCTGCATTCGTGTTGATTATTTCCGCTTTATATTGAATTTTATAATCAATTTCTTTGCAGGCGTTCTCTCCATCTCATCCAAACTAGCGGTTTATGATCGGTGTATAATGTAAATGGTCTACCGTGAAGCTAAGGCCTGAATGTTTCCATTGATAACAATATTGCCAACATTTCTTCTTCTATTGTCAAGTAGTTCCTTTCATGTTTATTTAGTACCCGTAAAGCGTATGCTACTGGATTATCTTCGTTAACTTTTCCCTGTGAAAGTACTGCAGGTACGGTAAAGCTCGATGCGTCAGTTGTGACTATAAAGGACTGATTAAACTCAGGATAATTCAGTATTGGAGTCTTGCATAGCATATTTCGTAGTGCTTGAAAAGCCTCCTGATGTTCAGAGTTCAATTCAAATGCTACCATTTTACGTGTGAAATTAGATAATGGTTTAGCAATTTTTGCAAAATCCTTTATAAAACGGCGATAGTATCCGACTAGTCCGAGAAATTCTTTCACATTGTTCTGGTTATTAGGGGTTGGAAAATTTTTTACAGCTTCGATTATTGCGGATACGGATTTAACTCCGTCAGAAGAAATGAAATGACCTAAATAACGTACTTTCGTTCTTAAAACTTCGTATTTATCTGTTTGCAATGAAAGATTCGCATTGCTCAGCTAACTCTTTGAATTTGATTGTGTGTTCCTCGAGAGCATAGATTACGATGTCGTCCGGGTATACGAATGAGTCGTTGCCTTGTAAGCCTCGTAAAACGAGATCCATTAGTCGTTGAAAAGTTACTGGTGCATTTTTCAGTCCAAA
>CAJUYH010006073.1:0-21200 GCA_910591685.1 Galerucella tenella
TCGCCTCACTAACTAATAGAAAAATGTATTGCGATGAATTTTTTTTTCAGTTATTATCTAGCAAATACAGAATCAGATTCTTCTGTTCAGCATCTTTACACAGTATCACCAGATACAAAAAATGTTAATTGTATATCTTGCAATTTTAAGTCTGGTCACAATTCATCTATACCTTGTGCTTATAATGTAGCAGATTTCAGTAAAAACGGTTCTTATTATACGTTTACTTGCGCCGGACCGGATGTACCACAAACTTCAATATTTGACAAAGATGGTGAATATTGTTGAAAATAATTTTTACATAAATTTGCTTATTGCATTTTTTCTACAGGAAATATAATAGCAGTATGGACGGAAAATAAAGAACTGGCGACGTATTTAAAACAAAAACAACGACCCGTATTGAAGAAAATGTCATTTGATGTTGCTGGTGGTTTCACGGCTAATGTTTTATTAAGACTTCCACCAAATATGGATACTAGCGGACAAGTGAAATATCCTATGTTAGTGAATGTGTAAGTGAAAAAAATTCCTAATGTGACAAGTGACATATCATAACGTAAATATCATGGAGACTAAGGAGCACAAACTCTGTACATAAACAGTGTCGAAAGAACGCGCCATCTGCTATTTGTGTTCCTTATATCTAGCCTCCATGATAAATATGAACAATTTTTAGTTATGGTGGACCGGATACTTACCAAGTGGTCGAGAAATTTTTATTAGATTGGGGAAGCTATTTGGCCTCGAATAAAAGCATAATTTATGCAGCCATAGATGGTCGAGGTTCCGGTTTGAGAGGTGATAAAATTATGTTTTCCGGATATAGAAATTTGGGAACCGTTGAAGTTATTGATCAAATTAATGTTACCAAGTAAGTAATTGCAAAATTGCATTATATACAGTGCTATTCAAAAGTCCCCTTCCCCCCCCCCCGAATTCACCGCCTTTTACGCTGTTCGAGAACAGTCTCGAACATTACCTGTTGAAGAACCTTTCTAGAAAGGTCGCATTCATAGTTTGCGACAGGACCGGCTTCTGAATGACTGAGTTCGTAACATAAATATCAATTCATCCTCGTACTTGTAATATTTTATTTGGATTTTTATATTTTTAGATTAATTCAGAAAGCACTACCATACGTTGACGCTTCTAGAACAGCCATTTGGGGCTGGAGTTACGGTGGTTATGCGTCTGGTAAGGCTTTGGCCGAAGATACAGAGGGAGTTTTTAAATGCGGTATATCAGTAGCACCCGTTACCGATTGGGCTTTATACGGTAAATATTATTTATACAGGATTATATTTCTTATTTTTAATAACAATATTTTTTACAGATTCCATATACACGGAAAGATTTATGGGATTACCCACAGCATCGGATAATTTAGAAGGATACCACAGGGCTCAATTATTAAAGAATTTCGAAGGTATTAGAAACAAAGAATATTTTTTGATTCATGGTACTCACGATGACAACGTTCACTATCAACAATCTATGTTATGGTCGAAAGTGTTGGAATTGAATGATGTTTTGTTCCGACAACAGGTTAGTGTTAAAAAATTTCCAAATTCATTAAATTAATTGTCTATTTTCAGAGTTATCCGGATGAAGATCACAGTTTGGGATCTGTCAGACCGCATCTGTACCATTCGTTGGAAAACTTTTTGGATGAATGTTTTATTAAAAATGAAAATTAACTTACAAAAATATCATCTAAAGACTGGGATTTTTTTTATTTTATATGAACTAGTCAAAATATTCAAAAAATTCTCGTGTATGCCAGTAAAATATAAGCACTTCTGTGATTAATTCAAAATATACTTGTTCTAGTTCTCTTTCCGGTACCGTACTGTTTCTTTACATAAAAATGGTCAAAATTTTGTTCATTAATACTTTTGCTCTTACAGTTTTCGTTGTATAAAAACTTGAAATTATAATTTCTCAGTTCTTGCGAGAATAACGTCGTATTGTCTGTGTTATATACAAAGAACAAATTCCACTAAAGAATAAACAAACATTTGTAATTTATCTATCTATGATTCCAATAAAAATGAATCATATATTATTGTAGTTTTATTTATTTATTTCCTTCATATGAGCTAGAAGAAAAGTAACTCAACTGACATCATTTCTCAGGTAATATTCTTATATAATCTGCAGAGACATTATGAAAGAGATTATGTTATTCTATTTTTTGTTTTGATTGCACATCAAAGAGAAAATAAGTCGGTAATAAAGATTTAAAATATTACTCAATACAAACGTACCTTCCCTGTAACTTTTGTAGATATGACTATATCAAAAATAAAATAAAAACACGAAATGAAACCTAAAGCTTGTTGTACTTTTCACAAATATCAACCATATCTATTACTCCAAAAATAAAAATATTAGGAGTCAAAATTTAGTTTAACAACACAAAATACTAAAGCACAATCAAAGAAAAAGAAAAAACAAAAGTTTCACAAAACACACACCGAAAATAGCAAAAAAACAGCAAAATAAAACCACTTAAAATATCAAAGAGCTTGTAAACGTCAGCTGATTTGTTTATTTGTTTTACTCGGTTGCTAAGATGACATTTACATTTCAGAGCGCCATCTATCGAATTCTACATTTCCCAATAGTTTCATTACAGTTTAGAACAACATTAATCAATTCATACACTATATAATAGATGGCGGAGCTACTAATTCTCCCGTGAATTAACAGAGTTGAGCTATTGAAAATAGATGGAGACAGCTGTAACCATTATAAAATTTGAAAGAAAGTTTTTCCTACAACTAATTACTAGGTTTGTTCGAACAAATACTAGAATCAGTTCGGAATTATACAAAAAGTACTGTTCGCACAAACTCTGAACTAATAATGAATTATCCTATGGTTCGAACAAACAAGAACTGTTTGAATCAGTTCAAGAACGGTTCTTGGTTCTTGATTCAAAGTTGATACCTTTCAGACCATAGAACTGTGTTTTTGACGCAACTGAATCGGGAGTCGTCCGTGAACTATTCGTTCGAACTGGTTCCAGTTCTAGTTCCAATTGGTTCTAGTTCCAGTTCGAACGAATCTTATGATTCTGTATTCTGTTACCTGTCGCTGTCATTATCTTTGTATTTTCTTCAATCTTCAATATATCGAACTTTATCCGTTCATGTTGGAAGATATACAAATAAACTTGTATTGATGTATATTCTTAAATAATAGTAATATTAATTATAAATACAATAATATTAAATTATTTGATCTGTCATCAACATGCCACCGGTTGATAGTACTCCAAGTATAAACATGAGAAGTTTTGAACTTTTATATTCTTTACAAGCTTACAATAAAATTCCAGTTTCGGAGTATGTGTCAAAAGATACGGGGATTACTGTGGTTATAGCCGAAGTGGAAGGCCCAATTGTAAACGGCTACTTTTGCTTAGGTTAGTAAATCTACATTTACTACGACTACTACATTTGATTGTTTACAGCAACTGAAGCTTACGATGATGATGGCCTACCTCATACATTGGAGCATCTTATATTTTTGGGAAGTGAAGATTACCCATTCAAAGGAGTATTAGATTTGTTAGCTAACAGGTGCTTAGCTTCAGGTACAAATGCTTGGACTAATACAGACCATACATGCTACACTATGGAAACTGCTGGAAGCGAAGGATTTTTATCACTGATGCCTATTTACTTGGAACATATACTGTATCCCACTTTAAAAGTATGTTTATATTATTTCAGATTCTACTATTCTAATATTTTGTTTTTAAGGATGAAGCATTTGTTACAGAAGTTCATCATATCACTCCCGAAGGTACTAATGCAGGGGTAGTGTATTGTGAAATGCAAGGTAGAGAAAATTCTGCTGAAAGTCGAATGTATGTGACAGTTGCTAGAAATATGTATCCTGGAAAATGTGGATATTCATCTGAAACTGGAGGAATTATGAAAAATTTGAGGGAATCTACAAATAATGTTAAAGTAAGATATTATATTGAATCCAAGCAAAATGCGATAATTTTATTTTGTAGGTTAGAAATTTCCATAAAGAATTTTACCGACCAGAAAATCTGAAAATAGTTATTACAGGTCAAGTCAAACCAAGTGAAGTATTTAAGGTTTTGGAAAAGTTAGAGACAAAAATTTTATCCAAGGTAAGATAAAATTTAGATAAGACTGTATTATTCTATCAAGGGATTTTCTAGGGACCAAGAGGGCCTTTCCAACGACCTTGGCAAAGTCCCTTGTCTCCTGTAACTGAACCAAAAGATATGGTAATCAAATATCCAACAGACGAAGAGAAGAACGGTTTATTTTGTATTGCTTGGAGAGGTGCTTCTTGTGTTACGTCTCTATATACCGTCCAAGCTACACAACTGTTATTAAAATATTTAACTGAATATTCAGTTTCACCTTTACCAAAACAGTTTGTCGAGATCGAAGATCCGTATGCTAGTAAAGTAAGTTGAATCGTTTGAAAAATTTGGATTGCACACAATGAAGTAACACATTTTGACGGCTTATTGCTCGAGAATGGAAAAAGATATGGACGTGCAGTTTTCGCTAAAATTTTTATATTTCCTTCAAATTTTTATTGACATAGTTGCTGAATGTATATTTTTTCCCGAAAGTGCCGAAAAAAAAAATGACCATTTTTGAAACGAAATTATCGGTTTATTTTAAATACAACACCCTATATTTTTTTATACCATCTGAAAGTCCCTTTCTTCCCCTTTCCAAAAATGTATACATTATCGACATATACTCAAGTTTTTAGGGAAATACTTAATTTTTTACGAAACCATGTCAATAATTTCCAAACATATATCATCACATTCTAACAGCTTGGGAATGTTCAGTAATTTTTGGATGAGATTAGGATTATGTAGAGATGCAGATGGAGGTCACATACAACAATTTTTTTATTAAATATAATTTTTTTTTATTTTGATGTGTTTTATGAAGTTATGTTTGGTTCCTTAATCTTATACAGCATGTCCACGGAGTTTGACTTTTTGACATTTTTTCACATATTTGCTAATATCTCGGGAATCTTAAGTTTTTTAAGGTTCTAGTCTACGCCATTCGATTCAGAATTGAATTTTCTATAAAATAAGGAATTTTGATAATGTGGCACCCTTTAGGTACAATCTCTACTCTATATCAAATCACAGTGGAACCACTTACAGAGGTCACTACACGGCATATTGCCCACATCCTTACACGGGACAGTGGCACGAATATAATGATTCAAGGGTGTCATTAATATCGTCGGAATCTTTAGTCAGTGGGGAAATGTTCTCTTCTAGGAGCAAGAAGTCGCACCTTTAAGTTATTTGTTTTTTTTTTAGCTTTAAGATTTTCAAAACCTGAAAATTCTAAAATCCTTATCCAAAGTTTCCTCTTTTTATATAATTCTTAATCGAATGGCGTAGACTAGAACCTTGCAAACCTTAAGGTTCCCGAGATATTAGCAAATATGTGAAGAAATGCCAATAAGTCAGACTCCAGGTTTTCATAAAACTGGTCATAAAATGAGACGGGTTTTGAAAAACTTGAATTTTATTTCATTTTATGGGGTTTCAAAACAAGCAAAACTTTTTATCAAGAATAACATTTTTCACAAAATTAATATTTAAAAATTTTTCACCTATAGGATACTCCATTCGTGGACACCCTGTATGTAAATAAAAATGTTTGTTTTAAATGTTTTCTTACTTTCTAGTTTTCCTGATTCTGTAAATTATTGTACCCAAGGTAATATCGATTTTCGTGCATAGGCGTATTTCTGTCAAAAATGGCTCTGGCCATTTTTATTAAAACAAAAGTAAATTTCTCACGAAAATTTTAGACAACTTTTGAGACTTGCGAACGGTGTCATAAAAAAATTAAATATTTCTAATAATTTCAGTGAAAGCCGCTCATTTTCGAGTTATAAACGTTTCCAAGCTGTTAGAATGTGACGATATACGTTTGGAAATTATTGACATGGTTTCATAAAAAATTAATTCTTTCCCTAAAAACTTGAGTATATGCCAATAATGTATACATTTTTGAAAAGGGGAAGAAAGGGACTTTCAGAATGTAATAAAAAATATAGGGTGTTGTATTTAAAATAGACCGATAATTTCGTTTCAAAAATGGTCATTTTTTTTTCGGCGCTTTCGGGATCTGTTACTTTATAGTGGGACACCCTGTATAATATTTTTAGGTATCATACAGTGTAACTGAAAACTCAGAAATTTGTTTATCAATAATTCTCGAAGATGTACCAGTGGAAAAGTTGTCTCAAGTAGGACCAAAATTGAAAGAAACTTTAAAAAATATCGTACAAGATAAAAATATAGACATGGTCCAACTGCACAGTATTATAAATAAATATAAATTGGAAAGTTTGAGCAGTTTAGAGAATTCCCCACATTCTACGATCGCCTTTATGATTCTAGGACACATGCTTTACGGACACACAAAAAATGATGTAAGTTAATATCGAAACAATTTATTTCCGCTAATTTTTCTTTTAATTTCAGTTAGAGCAACGTATAAACCCACTTACAGACTTAACGAAACTATTAGAAGAGCCCCAATCCTTCTGGATAGATCTATTGGATAAATATCTCGTTAGTAACGAGCAATATATCTCTCTTCAGTGCCATCCTAGCATAGAAGAACAACAAACGATGGCTAAAGAAGAAAAAGATAGAATCGAACAACAAATTCAAACGTTAACCGAAGTAGGTTTGAAAGAAAAAGGAGAAATTTTAGCTAAAGCTATTGAATATAACGAAAGAGAGCCACCGCAAGATATGCTCACTTCAGTTCAGATTCCTAGTACGAGTTCTATTAAATTTCATAATATCGAAAGATTTAGCAGCGATTTGAAAAATCAGAAGATTGATCTGAGTGGCGCTCCGGTTTTTACTTATTTCGATCATTTGAAGACGAATTTTGTTTATGTAAGTATTGTGGTTAGAAAATAAAAATAACTTTTCTCTTATACAGGGTTCTGCAGAAGTCCGGGACCGGACAAATATAGATTTTGTGAAAAAACTTTTCATACATTAAATTTTCTCTCCAACTTCAACTATAATTTGACAATATTTTAATGCCACGGAAATTTTTAGAAATCTGATTAAAAATGACAATTTGATTTTATCACATTTCTTAAGGGGCATCTACCAAATTCGACCTTGCACAATTATGCTTTTTTGTTTCCCTACGTCCTCACGTTTAAGTTCACATAACGAAAATTTTATTAGAAATATGTAGGTAGCCAAGCGGTCCAAGCGGATTTTGGTTCACGTACTACTCTATAAGCTTCGTCAGTACTGAACTGGGAGACCGGCGAGCGTTGTATCAACAATGGAAGGGCACGCGACTACCGAAGCAGAGAGACAATGTCAGTCATAGAAGGATAGAAAAGCGAGAGATGGATTTTTATCCGATATTTTAGTGGTAGCAACCGAATTTCAATAAGGAATTGTACGGTCATAAGTAATTTGAGGATTCTGAGATTTTTATATAGTATTCATAAAGCTTCAAATTAGACTTCTTATCAATTAGTTTTCCATTTAATCAATATTTAATTGTTTACAAGGGCTCAAACTTTGCTTAATATGTGTAATTACCTCATGATTCGTATTTTTTTCAACAAAATTTGGTTAGCATTTCAAAGTTTTTATTCGATGAGAACTCTAAGTTCAACATCAATCTACATGATATATTTTTTTCTTAATTATCAATACATCCATTACCTCAAAATTCTTTGCCAAAAATACTTCGATATTTTGTCAAATCGCTGCCGATAGATTCCCCTTAATTATATTTTTTGATTGTTTTTTTAAGAAATATTTTGTTAATTCAAGCCAGCATTGATTTTTTGTTCTTTTCCAAGAAGCCATCTATCGATATTAGCACTAATATATCGCAAGTTAAATCGTAAGAGCTCGACAAAAATGACAAGAGCACACAGGACTAGATAACTCGTAGTTGGCGTCCTAGAAAAAAACGCAATTTAGGAGTTATCTCGTAGTTGGCAGTCAACGTGTTAAAATATAAAGGGTGTTCCAATAAAGTGTGGCGTATCAAAGTTATATTTTTTCTTATGGAACACCCTATATTTTATTGCATTTTCTGATTGCCCCTAAAAAATATGATACTTCTTTATAATGGTTTTCTATACCTAAATACAGAGGGTTCCGAGTTATGCTGACTTTTTTGAAAATGTGAACATTTCGAAAAAATTTGATGACTCATTGATACAGTTGAAAGATTTTTTTGGTTTTTTGTATTTTTGAATTTTTTTGGTTTTTGTGTTTTTTAAAATTTTTTGGTGTTGTTTGTTTTTTTTTTGGATTTTTGAATGTTTTTTGAAAGTTTTTTTTTTTGATTTTTTGTGTTTTTTGAAAGTTTTTCTTTTGGTTTTTGTGTTTTGTATTTTTTTAAGTTTTTTTTTGGTTTTTTGTATTTTTTTTGGATTTTGTATTTTTTTAAGTTTTTTTTGGTTTTTGTATTTTTGTATTTTTTTGGGAAAGAATAACAAGAGTAAAATACGACAAATAAATTTAAACTGCAATTTTTGTAGGTTAGACTTGCTTCGTTTAGACAATGTTGTTAGAATTTCTTGTTTTCTTTTCAGGTCAATTAATAAAATTAATAAAAATCTCTCCGTTTTTTGAAGTATAAATTTATTTCTCGTATTTTACTCTTGTTATTCTAGATGTAGAAGTGCATAGTTTCCAGATACATATCCTTATACAGGGTGTCCGAAATATTCGAAATATATTGAATGAGTATTTTTCAGTACAGCTCTGTAATCACATTTTTTAGTGTACTCGTAAACATACAAACTTAATTGAATTTTTAGAATGCTTCTTTAGATGCATTAAATAGATTTCATTTCAAACTAAATAATAAAAAAAACTTCTTCCCCAAAATGTGCATAAATTATTACTTTAACGGTAAATTTTTGGTAGTAAAATTGTCTGCAGAAAAATAAAAAGGAAGTAGTAGATTCGATTTTTCATACTCTTTTTCCAATTATAAAGAGCAATTTAAAAAAAAACAACATATACAGGGTGTTGTTTTGGGAAAAAAGGAGTTTTGATATTTTTTGTTAAGCCGGACCTGCATTATCTTTTTGAAGATGCTTTCGATGGAGTTTGTAGGTAATGGTTATCACGTGTACCAAATTTCAAAATAATATACATGGTAACTCGTAAGTTATGAGGTTCGAAAGAAATAGGATACATTTATAAAACACCCTGTATCTCGGTTATAAAGTGCAAAATAAACATTAAATATAAATTTTTGGAAGCACTAAAGTGATCCATTCCCAAAAAAATACAAAAAAACTTAAAAAATACAAAATCCAAAAAAATCCAAAAGCAAAAAACCGAAAAAAAAACTTAAAAATACAAAATCCAAAAAAATTCAAAAAACACAAAAACCAAAAAGAAAAAACTTTCAAAAAAACACAAAAAACCAAAAAAAAACTTTCAAAAAAACATTCAAAAACCAAAAAAAAAAATTTAAAAACCAAAAAAATTCAAAAATACAAAAATACCAAAAAAAACTTTCAACTGTATCAATGAGTCATTAATTTTTTCCGAAATGTTCACATTTTCAAAAAAGTCAGCATATCTCGGAACCCTTTGTATTTAGGTATAGAAAACCATCATGAAGGAGTATTATATTTTTCAGTTGCAATCAGAAAATGCAATAAAATATAGGGTGTTCCATAAGAAAAAATATAACTTTGATACGCCACTTTTCATTGGAACACCCTGTATATTTCTTTCAAAATATAGTTTAAATTGAAGTAAAATTCGTGGTATATAAAAGATTTTCCAAAAAATTTATATTTTCTCCGATATTTGTCCCGAACTTTTGCCGAACTCTGTACACTACTAAGTGTCGTTTATTTTTTAGATTTACGCAATTCTGGATACATCAAAAGTGCCTTCCGATCTAAAAATCTATTTACCACTTCTTCTAGAATCCATTCTAGAACTGCCTCTAGAACGCGATGGACAAATAATTCCCTACGAACAGGTGGTGGCTCAATTGAACGACGATACTGTGGACGCTGCCACTTCTTTGGGTCTTCATAAAAGCGGATTGTTTACGTGTGGAAATTATTCCACCACGGCGACTATCGCCCTGCAAGTCGAAGCCGGTAAATATGAAATCGGTTTGAGATGGTTGCAGGAGATTTTGTACAAAACCATATTTACCGTTGATAGATTGAAAGTGATTGGGAATAAGATTAATAATTCGGTGGCTCAGTATAAACGTAGAGGTAGAAGTGTCGTTTCTTATATAATGAGAGGATTGAGATTTTCAGCTGGTAAGTAGTGGATTTTTTTTAGAGTAATTTAGCCCATTTTAGACCAAAAGTACAAGTAATTAATTATTCGACTGATTTTTTTTAACACGTAAAGTGCCGCAATGATGAAAAAATTGGGTCCTAATGGCCGGACGAGTTTTTTCGGGCCATGAGTCCACCACATACAGGCCAAATAGACTAAAATGAAGCCAAAACATTTAAGAATCTATCCCAATATAGTTTACATTGATTCGGTGGGGCAGTATTGTTACGAACTCTCTGATTCCGAAGCCGGTCCTGTCGCAAACTATGAATGCGATAATGTACCAGGCCATACAATGGTTTATCGCGAAAGTTCTCGATTTATAAAGTATATGCAGAGGTGGTGAATTCAAGAAAGTTCTAGAGATTCGAGGGACTATATATACGCGGATTTTCGAGTGAATCGGGAAGTTGTTTCAGTATACAGTGAATCGGTAAACAGTTTCAGTATACAGTGAGTGAACAGAAAGTGAATATAAATAGTGTTGAAGATAAATTAGGACAATTATTATACCGAGTGTAGATAAATTAATAGACATTAAGTAGCGTGTATATAAATTAAGTTGATTATAGTGTGTAAATGTTTCTTCAATAAATCAATAGTAATTAGCCATAGTGAGTGTATAATTTTATCCCACGGTAAAAACAGTTCAAATAAATAAGAAAAAACATTACAGTATTATCCACCGAGGCCAGAAGCAAAATTTGGTATGGTGCCTTACATAGACTCACCACGGCCCTTCAGAAATATTTTGATGTCAAAAAATGGTGGGGTCCTTACACCCACCACGGCACTTAACGTGTTAAAGTACCTAAAAGTATGTAGATTGATATAAAAAAAAGTTTACCAGTTTATCGATTACGCAAATTATAAAAAAAAATCAATCTTTTTATTTTTTTACATTCTTCAATATTTAGCGGTGGGAAGAAGGTAGAGTAATATAAAAAATACCAACGTGTAGAAAAAGTGTTTTGCAATAAAAATAGTCACTTGCGTTTTTTTCGTCCGAGCAATGGTTTGTACGGAAAAAGATCTGACCATTACGTTACGTTATGTTACGTTGCTTCGTTATGTGCCTTGCTTGCGTGCGTGTGCTCTCTCCTGAGGCTTTCTCTCGTTTACGAAGCAGCGATTCATATGCTTCGGCGGGGAATCGAACCCGGTCCGCCCGCGTGGAAGGCGAGCGTTCTACCACTGAACCACCGATGCTATATTAAAATTCTATGCAAAGCTGGTATTCGCAGTGCTGGTGATCTACTTGAATTTGTTCGGATAAATTTTTACTATTATTTCTATAATTTTTTTTGCTCGATTGATCTTTTTTGTTTATTTACAGCATCGGTTGTCAGGACGGTAGGTTGTGTTTACTGGTTTCTAAGTTTAACACGTCGGTAAGTGATTTACTTACCGTTCAGACGTCGAAAAGTAATAAATAGCATAAAAACAATTTCACCAAAATGCAAAATAAATTTTAAACTGATCGAGAAGTATAAATGTCACTTTTGACATTTCGTTCATTTCGAAGAAATTTAAATTATTTTATTCGGAATTTATTTCAATACGATCGCGCAAAAAATGGTATAAGCATCTCGAACGTTAAGGGTAATTACAACGTTTGCATGTAGATTCCTTTCGAAAAAATTGGACAAAATGATATGAGGATTAAGGGGTCTAGCACATTTACTTTTCGAAATACAGGGGGTTGAAATTTTGAAAACTTGAATGTTTTAATTCGATAACTTTAAAATGGATGGATAAATTGATTTGACATTTGGCAGGTTGTTTTTAAATGTAAAAGGGCATATTTTGATAGAAATAGTAGTTTGTGCAACTAGTGTGGATATGATGGCCATATCGCACGAGGACGAAGTTTGGGCACGACGCCGTAGGCGGAGTGCTCAATCGTTCATGTGCGATATGGACAATCCACACGAGTCGAACAGCATATTTTTTCTACGACCCACTTAAGAACTGTAATATAACTTCAAATTGAAAATTTAACAATCCAATTTTATGTTCCCACTAATTTTTGTGTGGTAAACGTACAGTTCTTGAATGTCCAATTTGTATAATGCTACGGTTTCCCTTTTTAAATATACGATGCTGTTATAAGTAGATGTTGCCAGTCGGACTACCTCATGAAGGGTACCGTACCATTATCTATAATAATGAATATTCTGCTAAATATTTCAAACGTCTGTTGTCGTTATTAATATCAAGCAGAATAATTATTTAAAAATAAAATTAAAAATAAAAAAAAACTTATTCACGGGGAATCGAACCCGGGTCTACCGCGTGAGAGTCTGGTTTGCTTACTATTCGACCACCGAGGAATATGCAAATCGATTATCTATAACGTCAGATGTATCACACAATTTTTGCATAAAAGGAACTAAAGTTCCTACCGTACCGTGTGTCCCGCGACTCGTTCTACCTTTTTATATAATTTGGGAAATTGATAGACCGGTAAACTTTTTTTATATTAAAACACACTTTTAAAAAAAAATCAGCCATATTGCTAATTACTTGTAGTTGTTACGGCCTATAAACAATTTTTTTGTTTGTAGATAGTAATTATTTGAAAAACGGAGTGTTGCAGCAAAATAAATTTTTAAACGACGTTCTTATGAAATTAGACGGCACCGCCGGAGATTCTAGTAATGAAATTTTACAAAATCTCGAAAAAGTTAAAAACATTTTAACAGATCCTTCGAATATCGTGTTGTATTTAGCTGGAAATTTGGAACTTTTAAAAAATCCCACTCAACCAATCAACAATTTCATACCGTTGGATCTTAACGTTATAGAGACGCAACAAAAGTTAGTTTTTTTTTAAATAATTTTTATTTATATACGAGGGGTGATCCATAAATTGATACTATTTTAGATTTAGCTAAATACGAGGGATGTTCCATAGTTTTTATTTAAATACGAGGAGTGTTCCACAAATTGATATTATTGTGGATTTAGTTTTATTTATATACGAGGGGCGTTCCATAAATTTATATTATTGTGGATTTAGTTTTTTATAAATACGAGGGTGTTCCATAAATTTATATTATTGTAGATTGTTTTTTTAAATACGAGGGGTGTTCCATACATACACAAATTTGATTATTATTGTAGATTAAATGTTACGCCAGACAGTGAATTAAAAAAGGAAATCGCTGATCCTAAACAAGGATGTGTCGTAGGAATGGGATGTTTGGAATCATCATTTTTCATCCAATCAACCCAAAGTATATCTTCGTACAACAATCCGGATTTACCTGCTTTGATGTTGTACTTGCAATATTTAACACAATGCGAGGTGAGAAAAAAAAATGTTTTCAATCATTGATATTCGTAGTAACACTTTCATGAATTTTTAAAGATTTCTGACTTTTTTATTGGTCTTCGTTTGTGGTAAAATTTTTCCTGAGTAAATTTGACTTGACCTACATGAAAACAATTTTCCTTTTCTTCTTATACAATTTCTAGATAGTCTTGAATATTTTTGTTTCCAAACTTATACAGGGTTTGGCAAAAGTCCGGGACCGGACAAATATCGAAGAAAATGTAAATTTTTTTGGAAAATCTTTTCATACCACAAATTTTACTCCACTTTAAACTATAATTTGAAAATACTTTGAAACATACAGGGTGTTCCAATAAAGTGTGGCGTATCAAAGTTATATTTTTTCTTATGGGACACCCTATATTTTATTGCATTTCCTGATTGCCCCTGAGGGTTACGAGTTATGCTGACTTTTTTAAAAATGTGAACATTTCGAAAAAAAATTGTTATAACAAATTCTAGCAAATTTTCTCTTACTTGTAAATAGCTGGACATTCGTTGAATGTATTCCACGATTGAGTACCGAATATCTCTCAACAGGGTGTTCAAAATTTTCAGTCTCATAAGGTTAGTTTACACCGTGTGGAGCAATTTGGTCCGAGTACCAAATCGTGAGAGCATCAGTGTTTATACTGACTGTTTTGCTGGATTAAAATAGTCCAGGTTCAAAGTCTGGGACCAAAATAATTGACATTTTCATATTGAAATGACATAATCTTAAAGCTTAAGCTAATTTTATGATAGATTTTTATTTTATTTTTTCATTCAGTTTTTTTAGGTTATTTTGACCCGATCTTATGTGACAGCGACCTATTTTTACTCTATGCTTTTAGAAAACTGTCACTTTGGTCCACGAATATTGATGTACCGTGTTTACACCGTTAAAAATTGAATTTAAACTACCCTAGTTCAAATTCAAATTCGAGTACCAAATTTTACTCCTTGGGTGTTTACACCGAAAGTAAAGTACACGTGACGTCATTTAGACCTCAGACTAAAAATTTGGTACGCCCGGTGTAAACGTACCTATTATTAGATCATTCAATGTGCTTTATCAGGCTTATTTTGAATGGAACACCCTGTATTTTAATAGTTCATCATATTAAAAAAAAAATGTCGTCTTTCGAATGGTATGAGGGTGTCCTATACCTAGTTATTATACTTTTCGTGCAATTTACAATGTTCTTAAATTTTATGCTAAATCCATTTTAAAACATCTGCAATTCTCTCTAAATTTCAAACTAATGATCTTGGCATAGTTGTTAGTCAGAAACTAAATAGATCACTTTTTAAGCCTCCAGAAAATATAGGGTTTCACTATCCCATACCGAGTGGTTAAAAAGATATAGCCACTCTCACAGAAAAATCACTATCCACTTAGAGACATTTTATGAAATAACAAAAAACTAAAAGTTTATTACTTTTAGTTGTCTGTTGTTAGTTCCGTTTTTATTCAATAATGTTCCAAATAATAATAATTGAACCAATCTTCAACATAACACTCGTATTGTGTGAAAATTTTTTGTTTTTTGTTATTTCATAAAATGTCTCAAGTGGATAGTGATTTTTCTCTGAGAGTGGCTATATCTTTTCAACCACTCGGTATAGGATAGCAAATACCATATTTTCTGGAGTCTTAAACCTTGATCTATTTAGTTCCTTACAACAACTATGCCAAAATTATTAGCTTGAAATTTAGAGAGAATTGCAGATGTTTTAAAAAATCGATTTAGCATAAAATTTAAGAAAATTGTAAAATGCACAAAAAGTATAATACCCAGGTATAGGACACCCTCATACCATTCGAAAGAGGACATTTTTTTGAATATGATGAATTATTGAAATACAGGGTGTTCCATTTAAAATAAGCCTGATACTGCACATTGAATGATCTAGTAATGAAACTGAAAATTCTGGATACCCTGTATAGAGATATTTGGTACTCAATCGTGGAATACATTCAACGAATGTCCAACTATTTGTTAGAATTTGTTATATCAATGAGTCATCAATTTTTTTCGAAATGTTCACATTTTCAAAAAAGTCATCATAACTCGGAACCCTCTGTATTTAGGGAACCACTATGAAGGAGTATCATATTTTTTGGGGGCAATCAGAAAATGCAATAAAATATAGGGTGTTCCATAACTTTGATACGCCACACTTTATTGAACACCCTTTACATTTCAAAATATTGTTAAATTATAGTTAAAGTTGGAGAAAAATTTGTGGTATAAAAAGATTTTCCTAAAAAATTCATATTTTCTTCGATATTTGTCCGGTCCCGGACTTTTGCCGAACTCTGTATAACTTTAATTTTTAGGGTCCTTTGTGGAAGCAAATCCGCGGCAAAGGTTTCGCTTACGGTTACGCTATGATGGTGAAAGTAAACGAAGGTCTATTGCATCTAGTATTCTTTAGAGCAACTAACGTAGTTGCAGCGTATAAAGAAACGAAAGAAATCGTCTCGAAACAATTATCCAACAAAGAATGGGATCAATCGTTATTGGAATCAGCTAAAAGTTCCATGATTTTCGAGATCATCGACGAGGAGAAAACTATCGGCGACGTGGTGGATTTATCTTTCACTTCTTATTTCAAAGGAGTCGATTATAAATTCAACAGGTTTGTAGGATCATCATATTTATCATTACATTTGAAATTCTTTAATTTGTTATTACTGTTATTAGTTCAGTGTTAGTATTAAAGGTGGATGTAAGAGCAGTAGGCGAGATTTTTTAAGGAATCCTTTAAAAATATCATGGTTAATTATAATCAATTGCCTCAAAGGTTTATAGGCTGTGCTAATTGCACAATAAAAGTTTATGGCCAAAACAACAAAAAATGTGCTTGTTTTTCGACATGTTTTCGAATTTTACTCGGAAAGTATCAAGTTTATCGTGCATATGTATGGAAACAAAGTTGTAAAGCGTGAAATTTGCTATAAAATTCCGGGATTCAAAATGTAAAAATTCCCATCCCTGCAGCCACAGCGGATGAATAAGTAAAAAAAATTGAAAAAACAGCTGTTTTTTTGACGTAAGATACTAGTGCAAATGGAAACTGTAACTTAGGGCTTGGCCAGCTGTACCTAAGCTTACAGCAATGGTATATTTCTTCTTTTTTTTTAGGGACTCGACCAGGGAATAAATACAATTTATACCTTTATTTTTCTGGAAGAAATATACCGTTGCCGTAATCTTAGGTACACCTGTCCAAGCTCTAAGTTACAGTTTCCATTTAATATTACAGTTAGCTTCTATTAGTTCCTATATAAATCTATAGGTGGACAACGGTCGCCGCAACCACAAGATGTCTTCCGTTAAAAAGGTCTATTGTTAATAAACATTGAGTAAAAGAAATAGACATTGTTAGAATAAAGACATATGCCACCAAAACTTGCTTAAACTTACAATAATGTTTTTACACATACTAGAAGGTTACATCTATCATATGCAATGATTTAATCAACAATTTTTTCGGTTTAACTGACTCAGACGTTATTTTAAAAAAGTGGTTAAAATTTTACCTTGATAACAATTAAGATATCTGTGCGGTTTTCTATTTTAATTAAAATCTGAAAAAACCCACCTAAAGAAAACGGAAAAACACAACTTTTGGCGTTTTGAACGTTCAATTTGGACCATTCAATCTCGAGTTATTGAATCCCAAACTTGATCAACGGTTCTCGGCAAACGAACAACAAGCTAACGAAAAAGAAAATACCGACATGCAAGTACGATTCAACCTCTAGCCACATATTATAATCTGTGCTCGCGCCGCTATACTTAGCCATGCCCTCCCCTCGGATTCACAGCGCCGAGAACCTTTTCCGCGCACATTCTCTCTTCTATTTGATTTTATTGTTGATAAGTTATGAAAGGTAGGTGTGTTGAAAAATATCTGGGAAGCATGCAGAAGCACCCGTATGGCAGTATTTTTTTTTTCGTTATGTTGTTCGTTTGTCTAAAATCGTTGATTAAGTTTGGTATTCAATAACTCGGGATTAAATGGTCCGAATTGAACGTTCAAAACACCAAAAGTTTTGTTTTTCCAAGTCCTTTAAGTTGGTACTTTCAGATTTCAATTGAAATGAGAAACCGCACAGATAACAAGGTAGAATTTTAACCACTTTTTTAAACTAACGTCTGAGTCAGTTAAACCGAAAAAATTGTCGATATGATAGCTGTAACCTTCTAGTATATGTAAAAACATTATGGTAAGTTTGAACAATTTTTTGTGGCATATGTCTTTATTCTAACAATGTATATATGTTTTACTTGATGTTTATTAACAATTAGATTACTCAGCAACTAAATAAGATATCGAAACCGTGTTTATTGCATTTAGTTCGTGAAAAAATGTATTATTATGAGACAAATAATGATTTACATTGCTTCATAATTTGAATTAGTATTTTGCGTCTGAAACAGCCGTTTTTTCCAATTTTTTTTACTTATTCATCCGCTGTGACTGCAGGGATGGGAATTTTTACATTTTGAATCACGGAATTTTATAGCAAATTTCACGCCCTATTACTTTGTTCCCATAAATATGCACGATAAACTCAATACTTTTCGAGTAAAATTCGAAAACATGTCGAAAAACAGGCCCATTTTTGGTTGTTTTTGGCTATAAACTGTTATTATACAATTAGCCAAGCCTAAAATTCGGTGGAGGCAACGATTATCATTAACCATTATATTTTTAAAGGATTCTATTGAAAAATCTCGCCTATTGTTTTTGGGTCATCCCGACTGGACTATATATATATAGATGCAATCAAAATGTATGAGTTGTAAGTTGGAAGCTTGAATTTGGAAGTGATTGCTAAGTAATTGTTATTTTCAGAACACTTTTGGAATCGATAAATAAAATAACACCGGAAGATTTAAATAGAGTTGGTGATAAGTACGTCGCGCCTTTGTTTGATCCGAAACAAGTTAAGACTGCCGTAGTTACAGATCCATCTAAGCTCGATGAAATTACCGACGGTTTTAAGAAGTAAGTTGAAAAAATATCGAGAAATTTTTGTATTTATATTTTTGTTTGTTTTAGATTGGATTTGGATTTGAATAGTTACCCATCGTTGGAAGAGAGCTTTTTGAATAAAATATAAAAATTTACTTAACCTTGTTTTGATATTAACTTGTATTTAGTTAGGAGAATGTGGCTTTATTATATATTTGTTACAATGTTTTAATAAAAATAATTATTCATTAGACTTGATTATTTCACTATGTTGGACTGTTCTTCATATTTTTTCTATCTACGATTGCCTCAGTTTGTTCCCGTTTCTGTTTTCCACCGAATGAAAAAAAATGGACAGACAATATGTAAAACACATAAGGCCAGATATCCTTGTGGATAATCAGGTTCTGTGGAAAATCTTGGGGCTTGGAACCAAAACAAATATATTGGAAATACAGATTGCGAAAAGTCTATTCGAGCCATACGATTTACACAATTGCGACAAGGAAAATATGAGCAAAACTACTCGAAAGAGAGAGAGGAATAATTGTACGCAGTCAGCTGTTGCCAAATGTACTTATATCTGTCAAAGTTATTCTCAATTTTTGTCGGCAAAATGTTAAATGTTAAGTACCAATAATTGTTGAATCGAAAGCAGTGTAGATTTTATTTATTACAGATTGTAATTTGTCCATTTATTTTCTTGAACTATATTATTTTATTTTTATCTGTGTTGATCTCACTTATTTTACAAAATTCAATAATACAGGGTGTCCCAAATAAGAGTGACTGATTTTAAACATAAATGCCCAGCTTATTAATTGCTCCAAAGAGATGGGGTTTTCCTCGGGGTTTTCACTAGTTTATCGAAGAGATTTTTTTAGGTCTTGCCTGGCATTTCATCTCATCAACCCAGGGTGTTTTACTAATGTTAGTCAAATTCAAATGGGAAAATATGTATTACTTTAAATGGAACACCCTAAAATTTTTGATCTCATTCGAAAGAGCAATCATTCCCCTTTCCAAAAATGTATAGTTTTCTATCTTTTGTTTCATCAACAACAAAGATATTCGAGGTTTCATGTAGTAGTACATTTTTAATTACGTGAATAAGTGCCAACAAATTTGACAAACAGTTTATTTAGTAAGAAAACATGATAACATTATTCAATACATATGAAGGAGGAAGAACAAAAAAATTACAATAAATGCTGCATATATACTTCGTTTATGCATAACTGTAAATGAAATTTTAAATTTTCAAATGAATTTTCTAACATTTCTTGCGGAATGTTTTCAATAATGTTCCTGATATTATTTTTTAGTTCTGCTAAATTGTTAGGCTTAGGATTGTAGCACCTATCCTTCACATATCTCCAGAGAAAAAAATCTGGGACAGTTAATCCATGAGACCGCAGTGCCCATTCAATCGGTCCAGCTCGACCAATCCACTTATCATTAAAGAACGTTTTTAATGAATCTCGTGCTATTAACGAATAATGTGGTGGTCAAAATTGGTGATTTTGTTGTTATGCGTCAAACGGTCAAAGCATGAGTTGATTTAAGGCATCAAAATAGGTTCATATGAAATTACTAATTAAAAATGAAACTTCGAATATCTTCGTGGTTAATGAAACAAAAGATAGAAAACTATACATTTTTGGAAAGGAGAATGATTGCTCTTTCGAATGAGATCAAAAATTATAGGGTGTTCCATTTATAATAATACATATTTTCCCTTTTGAATTTGACCAACATTGGTAAAACACCCTGTGTTGATGGGAAGAAATGCCAGCCAAGCCTAAAAAAATCTCTTCGATAAACTAGTGGAACTAGTGAAAACTCCATCTCTTTGGAGCAATTAATAAGATGGGCATTTATGTTTAAAATCAGTCACTCTTATTTGGGACACCCTGTATTACCAATCTCGAATTTCTCCCAATAAATACGGCGTTATCCCGTATTAAAAGTTAAATGCAAAATAAGATAAATATTCCTTAGAAAATACCAAACATTTTTCATATCAAATTGGTAGCTGGAACTGAATACACGCCCAACGCCGACTGCGAACAATTATTCTTCTCTCTCTCATTCAAGTAGTTGTGTTCATATTTTCCTTGTCGTATTTGTGTAAATCGTAAGGCTTAAATAGACTTTTCGCGATCTGTATGTGATGATCGTTAGACCAATAGTAAGGTGGCTTGGTCTTGGTCGTTTAGGTCGCGTAGGAATAAAGGGATCGGGAGAGTTTTGTGGGTATTCCAATAGGTTTTTATTTGGTAAAGCACTTTCAACAACTTAGTAGATGTTTATTACTATATTTCATTGAACAAATTGTGATACCTTGCACATGGCAAATAATAGATATTTACGTAATTAGTTATGAAAAGAGCGATATTGTTCAACAAGCGTAATATTTGCCATAACGAGCGCTAGCGAGTTCTGCAAATTACGCGCGTTGAACAATGTCGCGCTCTTCATAACGTGTTTACGTACAACGTTTTATCTAATTCCGCGCTT
>CAJUYH010006074.1:0-12428 GCA_910591685.1 Galerucella tenella
ATTGATACAGGCATTGTCTAAAAATAGACAATGATACAGGTATGCTCAGTCACAAGATTTCAGTTTGCTGTTTTTGAAACTGCTAAAAATTTCAAAAGACTTGGTTGTGTTACTATGGTATAAAGCCTTGGTGAGTGTTGTCATTAGACCAGAAATCGGGTCTGCTGAGCCTTGGTGATGTAACGAATGGCTGACATGATATTATTTGCAGTTATCCTAACTTTATTCTCGCTCTTGATAATGCCAGACCTTGACAACTAAAGTGAGAAACTAAGAATTTTGTTAAGTATATGATTTAATTTGGGATATTATTATCTACACTGCAGCTTGATTCCGAAAGAATTCACAAACTGCATGAATTACCAGTGTACAAACTGGTTGAGAGTCGGTTACCTCTTTCATTACAACAAGGATTTGGTCCGAAATCTGGTTGAAATGCCTACAATTAATAATAATGATGTCGCTAGAAATAGTCGTTCATAAATACCGAGAAGCTGTATACCGTGAGATTACAGTTTTTGGACATTCATTTCACTACAGTAATCCTGCGAGCGATATGATGCACATAGCAAGGATTCGTGTACAAACCCTTCGTAGTAATTTCATATTCATTGGGCATTGGAAATATTCATTCAATGGAAAATTCTTATATAATATAGAGAACAGCTTGAAATACTAATTTATGTACCAAGGACGAAAACTGTCTATTGTAGTAGGTATGTAAAATGTAATTTTTTGTAAAGGTCGACGAAAAATGTCCTTTTTATATATATTATTTGATATATAATATAATTTCTTAAATCTACATTTTTTGTCCGTTAATTTTTTTTTGTTTCAGTTTTACCAAAAAATATGAACTGCAGTTATAAAGTTACTTCATGCTATAGGTACAATTATAAGTGAAAATTGAAAAAATCTGGTATAGCCAATAAATCAATCGCATGAAAACTTTTTTTGGTGAAATTGAAATCCTCCCTTGGATTGTTTTTTAATTTTTTTGTTGACTGTCGAATATTAAGGTACCTTTATGAAAATAATATAGTGATATTAAATTTGTAGGTTAGAGCATATATTTTCTTTGTAATAAAACTACTTTTTCTGAAGTTGACTGAACAGCCCTGGATGCCCTTATTAGTTATAGATTTATTAGAAATCTGATAAAATTGTATATACCTATTCTCAACTCTAGTTTTGTATATAGTTCATGTTTGTCACTTACAAATTTCGGATTAGAGTAACTTTGAATCAAATAAAATGTTTAATACAATTTTGGTGTTTCTTTTTTGCTTCTGATTGCCTTTAATAATTTATACGCCGGCCGTTGAAACCGCAAAAGCCGAAGTATCATCTGGTTAGTTAGGTCTAGTTAGCTGTACTTTTTATAGAATGTACGGTAGAGTTAAACTCTTTTACACACTTGAATACATAGATAAAACAATTTCACAATTAAGAAAATATTAGACGTCAAAGATAATATGACGTCTTACAAAGTTTTTGAAAATTACTTTTCAAAGAGCAGACTGTTCAATAAGAAGCAACAACCACTTTGGCTATATGCCACGACGGACATTGACTTATACTTCTAAGTTAAACGGGCTGGGGTATCTGCACAATATAACCAACCATTCTGGTTTGTAATTAGAAGGGCCAATATCACTTGTAGACCGGTTTAGGCGAATGGGCTCATTTACATAATTTTTTTTATTTTACCATTAAAAAGAGCATATCATTTTGAGGCTCTGTGCCAAAAATTAGACGTCAGCGAGACTCCTAAGTCGCCTAAAAAAATTATAAACATCAAACAGCGCTCCTCTCCGAATTTCAGGTGTGACGTCATCGCATATGAAATCTCTCAAGAGAGCGGATACCGCGCCGATCTGTTTTCGGTTAGAGCTAGTAACAGTATTTTGCTTGCTTATATGCTTATTATTATACGTTTTAGCAAACTCTAAACAGTATTCGGTTTGTGAAATAAGAACGTTTAGAAATAATTTAAAATATTGTACACAATGGACCAGAACCAGAGTAAATAGATAAATATTGTGCGGTTCCAGAATGTAAAAGTACTACGATTAAAACATCTAACAAAACATTTATTTCTATTAATAAGGATGCAAAAAATGGAATGGCAGGAAAGCATAAGAAGACTCAAAGCATACATACTTTGTGTATTTTTAGGATTTCATTTTTCTTCTATCAGAATCGTTATAAAATCACCATATAAAATACGTTTTGAATCCATATTGAGAGGGTTATTGAAAACCACACACATGTATTAATCTAATTTTTTTAAATACGTAGATAGTATTGTTCTTATAGCTTGTGGTGTTATTTATGTTCAAAATTATTTAATAAAATAATGTGTCAGTTCTTCACAAATTAAATTTTAAATTTGATTAAATAATGCTTTTTCCCAAAAAACAAGTAATCTTTTTCAGTAGATCATCAACAAAACTGGCGTATATTATATAGAAGAAATTTTGGATTTGATTCAAAGTCCGGATCAGCTCTAACAAATATCGCTTTTTTTACCAGTGAGGTGCATGTGCATTTGAATCTGATGTAAACAATTGGAACTAATATTTCCTGCTTCATCAAAATAAGTTTTTCTTGTTCTTTTCAACATTGGTGATTTAATTTCCACTACACATTCATCATAAAATAGCATTTGGAGAAGCTCCTTTAATTGGGCAGTCTGCAGTTGAAAAAATTGCAATTTTTTACTGAGTAACCTATAGCGTTATCTCCGTAACTTTGTCCACCAGACCAAGAATAAAATAAAACATCTGGAATCACCCTGTATATCATTTTAGAGAGCATGTATTTATGGAAATATTGACATTTTCAATCATTCTGGCCGAAAAACAGCCAAAAACGATGTGTCACTGTAATGAAAACCTTTTAATAACTAAGGCTTTATTATTCACAAAACTAATGTTGAATTAGAATTCATAAAATGACTTCAAAATAAATAAATTCTATGCGAGGCACGTTACAGTCAGAAGCATAATGTTCATATTATGCGGTGACGTCAGTCATAGTCTTCGCCCACTACGGTATGCTTGTGTAATTGGTTGCATTAGGATAACGACATATTCTATTGACATGAAATTTTCAGAATCATATTTTTTTCCTTAATACTTTGTTTTACGACAGTTAAAAATGATTTAAAAATTTTAGTAAATGAGCCCCTTTGCACCACATCAAAATAAAATTAAGTTTAATGGGGTGCTTATATCTGATCGCCTTCATCCAATGGATCGCAACGACCTCTGTTCGCTGCTAATTAAATATTTTTCGGGTTTGATATTCTTTTCACATTGCGTTTTAAACTTTCTAATGCTGTATGTGCATATATTTGAAATATGGGGTATTTACATATCTAAAGAGAATCACAACTCGTAGTTAATTATATCGTGTAAAATTTAGTTTGCAACTCATTTTCTTGGGGTACTTAAATCAACAACTTGGGAAATGTCATTCATTCATTCGATTGAGTTGTGCTCAACAGCCCAGGCACTTGAATTGTATCTTCCAGACGCTTCGTGTCCTATATAGGCTACTAGTTTGACTGGAGTGTAATGGTTGTATTATTTCCTCTCCAAAGTGCTTCCGTCTGAGTCCTTGGTTCTCGCAGAAGCAGAGTATGTGTTTCATCATAGATTTCGAGTGCCATGCTTTGGAACCATCGGTGTACCAGATGAATTCTATAGGTGCATCACCTATTCCCTAGATGGGATGATAATGTTCACTAGCTCAGTGAATATATTCTCAGGTGTCACGCTATCAAAACTCATGTGAAATATGGGTTCATCTAGTATTGTCCCAGTTGTATCAGTGTGTCCACAAACATTATTCGGCGACCGATTTCAGCCTAATAATTGCGATCATTGCCTCCGCCCTTACAGAAAGTTCAAAGGAGGAAGTCCAATAAGGGCTTCCATTGATGCTGTACCAGTGCTGTTAATTGCCCCGGTAATACCAAAAAGGGCTTTTCTTTGGACTGCAATTAGTATATTCTCTGCAAAGGACACTCCACCAGAAAATGTCGTTATGGATCATAAGATTCTGTTAACTTAGTAGTGTAAGGTGGAAGCCACAAATGAAGTGAACAACAGCATAATATTGACTTAATCTATATCTGATAATTCTGGTGCTGGCTACGAATTGAGGGAATTTATAAATACCCGACCCCTCATCACATAGAATATATAATGAGAGCGTGCAAAAACCATTGAAAGGGATTTCAAATTAATAAAGTAAATAAAAACGCCTGAAAAATTGCAAATTATATATTATAAAAAACATTTTACATTGCTGGTGGATGATAACATAAAATTATTAAACATTAACGTTAATTTTAATGACTAGATAATTAATTAGTTAATGTGTATACGGTTTTACAATGGCGTAACCATAGGTTTTTGATGGAAAATAAAATATAAAGTACATTGTTATATTAAGCGTTTTTCGGATACACATTTTACACATAATGTTCATCGTAAAATCCTCAAAAACTTTTGGAAAACCTCCACAATCCCAAATTTTGTTAAAACGTCCAGTTATTTTCATTATTAAAACTTTAACCAAAACTTGAGATAGTGGAGCTAATTCGAGCTATTCTTTCTATAATACTTTAGTATGAGATTCTTATTATGGCAAGCTGTAATAATTATGTTGCAAATTAACACACCGTGGCGAATAAATTATTTCTTCATCTCCTCCACTTTATTTCCGACTCAAGTCTAACTGATACCACCGCATAGCATATGCAGCATCAGTGAAGGGAAAAGAAAAATCTCAGCTCACTTCGAGGTAAGTAAATAAAAAAGAGCTGAGATTAACTCTGAGATATCAGTAAAAAAAACGTACCTATTAACAGCAAACGATTGACTTGTGTGACAAGTGAGACCAACAAAGTAAAGCTACGGACACATATTCAACTAATGTCGTGTTAACATGCTAGATATAGCGACACATCTCCGTGTTGTGAAACGTGTGTTATGCTGACATTCTAATATATCAGTGCTAGCGTATATATCTGTCATCGTAATAGAGCATTTTATCGGACAGATGGATGAAGAGGAGCAAATGATATCCGATATTGCTGCATTATTTACAGAACTAATCCAGATAATACTGGGTGAATTCAACGAGCGTCTAGCTTAGGCATGAAGAGCATCTCATACTTCTTATGGATTTCGGCCACCGACAGAGTTTTTTTTTGAATTATAGTATATTTTGGAATTAGCACTTTCTTCCATTGCATCGACCCTGTAGCCATACAGGGTGATACTAAAAAAATAGGTCAAAGATTCTTGAAAGTCGTTTTATTATTATTACAAGTGATTTAACTTTGGCTGTTAAATCTGTCGGTGTCCGAGATCCATAAGGAGTGTGAGATGTTATTTGATGAATTCTATGCTCCGTAGCTCGAAATCTACAATAACGATAAAAATACAACTTTTGCATGCGCGCGGAAGCAAATACGACTTGATGTAGGAAAATGTTGATAGAAATGATTAGCCATACAACAGAATTAGTAAATATCACAAGTTCGATCGCCTGGAATGAAAGAAATCAAAGAAAGATTTATATTAAGAGTCGGAAATATGATCTTTTAAACCGGGAAATGGTGACACAAGATATTTGGTCATTTGTGTCTTCTGGAGTCTAATTACGTGATGACAAAAAGGAAAATGAGGCATAGGTAAAATCGTTCAAAGAAAAAAAAATTAATCCTTTACGGTGGTATGGCTACCATTTGGAGCCGTCAAAAAAGTATGGCATGGTGATTTTCGTGAATGTCTATTCGACGATTAGCTGTGCAAATGGCGGTACAAATGGATAAATTATTTTGATAATCAATATATTCGCGTCACTACGGCCGGCTGTCAGTCACACGGAAGAAGTATCACCTTTTTTAATCGACTATCGGAAAATACAACAATTTTTGTGGAACAAATTATTTATCCGACACGTTCGATTAATGCCCACATGATTGGGCCATACTGATACAAATGACCAAATATTTTGTGTCACCATCTCCCGGTTTATTTTGACAACACTATTAATTAAAGCTAGAAGTATATTCAATTAGGATAGATAGAATAGAGATGAAATCAGTCTAAGTTGCGATAAATTAATTGATAAACCAGTTGGTGCTGCTATCTGCCAGCATGGTGGAAGATTGCTGGGAATTTGAATCCTGATACGCTAGGACTGGTTAACATTAATTAATATTCTCACTAAATTAACCACCTACACACTTTTGTTTCCCACATGTTGGTATACTCTGAAAATAACTTACATTACAAAACTCAACAGAAGGAATGTAAAAAAGAAGTTCCTACAACGAATAATGTCTGTCATTAGTAAATTACAGTAGTAAAACATCTTTTTAAATTTATGAAATAAGGTAATTAGTAACGATAAAATATAAGGTTTGTTCCAATTGGCGAGAGAACCGTTCTTGGTGTCATTCGCACAAGTGCTGTTTTTCTTTCGAGTTCCAACTGTTTATAGTATCGTTCTTGGGATTACTCGGGACGGTAAACAAACTGTATCTTCTGGAAGAGGTGATCAAGTTGATATATACAGTCGAAATTGGAGTTTGTGCTTTATACAGTACTTGGAACGGTTCCAGAACTTTTCACAGATGTCAGTTTGTCAAACCTAGAATCAGGAATTATATCAACACTTTAGCAAACCTCCTCTTGCTCGCTTTTTCCAAATACATCGACCGATATGGTCTGGAAATGTATTAATGGACAATCATAAAAAGCACTGTAGGCCGATACATAAATTTGACGTTTATGAATGCGTTTGTGCAATTTGGAGTAAGAACGTTATCAATCGGCCTCGAAAGGTTGAATCCTTAATAAATGTAATTAAAAACGAAAGCGCGTAATTAAAAAAGGACAGTGTCTATCTTGAAAATAATATAGAACATTATTCGCTACAGATATAAAAATAAAATCTAAAAAAAATTAAATATTTAAATAACATCAACACTAAACATAGAAAATAAATAAATAAATGGTGCACTTTAGTGTACATTTACATAATAACAGTATGGTGGTAACATTTTAAATATTTTTGAATCCCTAACTTGTTATACAAGTGCTTGTATTTTGTAAAAATCAAGATCACTGGAAATCAATATAAATTTTCATAATATATTATCTGGCATCGTGTATAAAATAAAAGAAATGTGTAAAATGATACAGGGTGATTCATTAGTGCGATAAAGTGTCTTGTGCAGTCAGCCTAAGGTTAATATTTTAAAATTAGTTGCAGCTCTGCCATTTAAAAATGTACCCCTGATTTGGCACGGCGTTGTGGGACAAACTGTACAATTGCGACTAATTTAAAAATATGAGCCTTTTGGCTGGCTACAATCAATGAAAATTGTCTTTAAATATCCTCAAGGATTAGAAGACATTGCTACTTTTTTAAATTAGCTAAATGTGAATTTATCAAAAATCTAAACTAACTAATTATTAGACGTATTTGTATATTAAACAAAACCTGCTACGCCCATGAATTTTATCATAAATACCTAAAAACTGCATAAAAACGCCAATAATTAGACAAAATCGGTAAATACTGTGGATTGTTTTCTATTCTGTCAGTTGTTGATGTGTTGACAGTTTATACTGAAAAAGTAAAATCTTTGTCAAACACTCTTTCCTTGTCGACATAACAATGAAATATTTAACTGAGACTCATCGAATTGAGATTTTAATGATGATCGGGTACGAGGATAACTGCAGAAGTCAAGTTGAAGTGGCAAACTTATTTAATCACAGGTATCCCGAATTGCCTAATATTTCACAAAGTACTGTGTCTAAAATTCATGCACAATTCAGAGAACTTGGATATGTCAAACTATTGAAAAGAAAACCACACTTCGTTGAAGATGATGTGAAAGTGGATATTTTGTTAAGTGTCGAAGAGAATCCAACTTCAAGTACACGTCAAATTGCCCGTGAAAATAATGTTATTCAAACAACTGTTCTAAGATGTCTTCATAAAGAAAAACTTCATCCCTACAAATTAACTTTTGTGCAGGAGTTAACAGAAGACGATCCAGATCGTAGAATGGATTTCTGCGAAAGATTGATGAATAAGCTGAACAGAAATGAGATAGCTCTTGGTACCATTCTTTTTTCTGACGAATCAACATTCACATTGAATGGAGAGGTAAACCGACAAAACTGTAGAGATTGGTCAGCAGAGAAACCTAATTGGATGCGTGAGACACATACTCAGTACCCTCAAAAGGTGAACGTTTGGACCGGTATCATAGGCGACCATATTATGGGTACTATATTTATAGATGGAAATTTGACAGCTGAAAAATATTTAAATATGCTTAGGAATGAAGTTATTTCTGCGTTGGCAAACTTATATCCCAACGCAATAGATCCTAGCATACCGAATGAAAATGTTTGGTTCCAGCAACACGGGGCAACACCCATTGTGCTTTAATGGTAAGAACATATTTAGATGAAATCTTCCCCAATGAATGAATTGGACGAAGAGGTACTACTGAGTGGCCAGCTAGATCGCCAGACATTACGCCGTTAGATTTTTTTCTGTGGGGTTATCTCAAGAATAAAGTATATGCAACACAACCAACTAGCATTGTAGACCTCAAAGACAGGATAACTACAGAAATACGGAATATTTCACCTCAAACTTTAAACAAAGTTAAGGAGGAGTTCTATAGAAGACTGTGCTATTGCCAACAACTAGGTGGAGAACATTTTGAGCATTTATTTAAATGTATTAAAATCAAATACATCAGGTATTTTATGTATATGTTTAATAAGTGTAAAAATAAAAATTTCACCCTGTATAATTCATAATTGACCATACATTATTTAGTTTGTTGGAATCGGTTCATTAAGTGGATTTCAATAATATGCAAATATACAGGGTGTTTCATTAAGAAAAAAACACTGACTATGTACATTTAAATTTATGTTTACATAACGCACAACTCAATTCAAAAGTTGACGTGTCTAGGGAATTTTTTATAATTTTCTAAAATAATGACATGAAGAATTTTATTCCAAAAGTGGTTTCCACACTGTATATCAATTTCCGTCACTTTGACATCTGACTTTTCCCATACTCCAGTAGTTTCAACCACTAGTGAAATGAAATTGATGAACAGATTTTTGTTATTTTTTGGGTGAATAAAGTGGACCTGGAGAAGTGACAAAACAAATTACGTCTTGACCAAAGTAGAAGGGTTATACTGACGGTCCCATGGCAACCAGCGGGCTTCAAAATATTAGTATCAAAATACTTCAGTGGTTAAATGATGTTCCAGTTGTGATGAGAACTATGCATTAAATTTTTTCAACACAGAAACCATTGGCAAATTCCAAACTGATTGAAAAAACCTTGCATTCAAGTCAGATTATTTATCTGGAGAGCCGATAAAGCCTTCTTAAAACTTGAAGAGTTTGTTTGTCCCGTTATAACTAGATTTACATACCATTCTAGTGAGATTACGTATATCACATGCTTCAAGATGCTACTCTTGAGGAGAAAGTGATTAAAAGGTCTGAATGTTGAGTCCACAATGCAGAATTATCTCAAAGCTGAATTATCACAATTTGTCACTGTTCTTCATACAAGCATTGCTATGTTTTTGGGAAATAACATTCGTCATTTAGATGGTTAGGGATCTGCGTAACAGTAACACGATCCTAACTACAGCTCTAACTTCGTAAAACAATAAGCAATTTATAGCGATAAACAAAGAAAATCGATACCATGGAAAATCGTGGGTGGTTTCCAAGAGCATCACTGTCAACTCGCTTAAATCAAAGCTTTATTAAACGAATTATTATTGTCCAAGACAATAAAATTGAAAAAAATCTGACAAAACTAGAAATAACTAAAACTTTATATTCAGAATTTGACGGTGATGATATGGATAAAAACTAACAAACCATTCAATTTCCATTATTTCACTGCAATATAGTTTGCTTAATAAACTAATATATGGCCATGTATTAAGAAGCAGCATCTGTAATTGGATAAAATATTCATAGTTAAAATTTTCAAAATATCTTAGGTTACGCCTGCTGTTTCTTAATCAATTAAAACTAACCTACTGCTCTAACCATGAAGGAAATGTCGAGTTTGGAGTCTTAACTTTGATATTGAACTGTTTCAACGTCGCTTCCAGCGCTTGTTGGTTTCCAGAAAAATACGCCGAGATTGCGTTGTGGAATAGGAGCAATTGCTTATGCATCACTTTAATCTAAAAAATAAAATACATACTTTATATACAGGGTGATTCATAAGTAATAAATTCTATTGTAAAAATATATTTTGATATTGTTAAAATGAACACATATTTAAAAACGTAGTCATTAATACTGCCACTGAACTTTGCGGGACTTGCAAAACAGACAATAGGAAAAAACAAACAGCATGGTGGAACAATGAAAATTAAAGAAGAGGTTAAAAAGAAAAAGGAAGAATGGAAAAAGTATTTAAAAAACAACACACAAGAACAATATAAAAGATACAAAAACCAGAGAGAAAGTCAAAGTTCTAATAATAAAAGCAAAACAAAATGCCTGGATAGATTTCGGGAACAACATGGAAAAAGATAGTATGGGGAATCAAAAACTATTTTATAAGGTTCTAAAATCGTTAAGAACAGAAAAACAGAGAAAAGAACAGTACATAAAAGATAAAAATGAAGAGATACTAACAAATGAAGCAGACATTATAGAAAGATGGAGAGAGTATTTTCAAGAATGTTAGATCAACAAACTCAAATAAAACCAAATAACGAACAAGAAAAGGATAATCAAAACGAAGAAGTCGAACGAACAAATTAAAACGAAGAAGTCGAAATACAGAGTATAAAATTGGAAGAGCTGGAAAGAGTTGTTATAAAATTAAAAAATGGGAAAGCGCCGGGTGATGATAGAATTACAGCGGAAATGATTAAGAATCTAGGAAATATAGGACTGGAAGTGTTATTAGAAATTATCAATAAAGCTTGGTGATGGAAAAATTCCAGAAGAACTATACACAAGAAAGGAGACCAGAAACAATGTCAAAACTATAGAGGAATAACCTTATTAAATACCGTTATGAAGATATATGAACAGCTTATAAATAACAGAATTAAACCAACTCTAGAAAATCAGCTTTCAGAGGCACAAAGTGGATTCAGACCAGGAAGAAGTACGCAGGATCACATATTCACAATAAAACAATTAGAAGAGAAGAGACATTCAGAAAATAGAAACACATATCTAGCGTTTATAGATCTCGAAAAAGCGTTTGATACTGTACCTAGGGAAAAAGTATGGAAGGGGCTGAAAGAAAAGGGAATACACAAAAAAATAATTGGAATTATTCAAGATAAATATGAAACAAACATAAATTCTATCATAAAAAACAACATAAAATCAACAGGATTTAGAACCAACATAGGATTAAGACAAGGAGGGGGACTGAGCCCAACACTATTTAATATACATATGGACAGTATTATTAAAAAAAGCGAACAGAAGGTGAAGAAAATGTTCGTTGGGTATGAAAATTTAGAAAGAGTAGAAATAGCCGAAGGAGTTTTTGCAGATGATGTGGTGCTAATAGCAGGAAGTGAAAACCGATTACAAGAAAACTTGAACATATGGAAAGATGTTATGGAAGAAGAAGGCATGAAAATCAACAAAAATAAAACCAAAATACTCGTAATAGGAAATCAGAAGATCAACACAGAAATTAAAATAGATAATGTACAAATAGAACAAGAAAAAGAAATCAAATACTTAGGAATAACTTTTGACGAAACAGGAAAACAAGAGGCAGTGATAAATGAAAGAATAGAGAAAACAATTAAGCTATACTATACTATGAACCAAAAATTTCTAAACAAAAAAGAAATCACCAAAGAGACAAAAGTAAAAGTGTATAATACAATATATCGACCAGTTTTAACTTATTGATGCGAATCCTGGACTCTTACAAGTAAACAAAAAAGCAAAATACTGGCTGCAGAAATGAAATACTTACGAAGAACATTTGGAACAACAAGAATGGACAAAATTAGAAACACAAAAATAAGAGAGGAATTAGATGTCCCCCGTACTAACCCCCCCCCCGTGTCAACCCGTACTAAAATTTATAGAACAGAGACAACTCAGCTGGTGGGGACATATTCAGAGAATGAATAACAATAGACAAGTTAAAAGGACATGTGAGGCAAAAATACAAATAAAAAGAAAAAAGGAAGACCAAAACAAACATGGAATACAATAGTGGGTAATATAATAAGAGAGAGAGGTAAATCATGGGAAGAGGCAAGAACATTGGCAAGAAACAGGAAAGAATGGAAAAAATCTATATATATATATATATATATATATATATATATATAT
>CAJUYH010006075.1:0-21193 GCA_910591685.1 Galerucella tenella
AAAAAAAGAAGAAGTATCCAAGAATATATCGATCAACTTGTTACTCACACAACTGTGCGGTCCATGGCCCACATTTTCCGCCCTTCTTCTTCAAAATGTTTGCTTCACTGTATATATAAAAGCGCATTGTTGGTCCATCATCAATTTGCAGTAGTGTATTATACATCGTGATTATTAAACTCACTGTGAAATCATTCAATTTTTCAAATAAAAATATGTACAATAAAAAAATATGCATTTAAAATATTTTATATACAATAATCAATTATATATATTGAATCTATGTGCATTGTGTTTTCGTGTTTACTAACAATATTAATTGTTATAGCAATAATTTTTTTAATTATTTATCAGCCAATATTTATTTGGGAGAGAAAAGAAATAAAATATAATCGTGAGTGATTAGAAATTTACACTGTTACAATGAAGTTTGTTATTGTATGTTTTTTACTTATTGTCCCGGTGTCATTTGGTCGGTCCGGTCTATTGGAGATGTCACAAGAGCTCTGGTCAAAATTATTGAACGGCGGTTTGTCCAACATTGGACCACTCGATCCATTACACGTACCTATTGTGAAAGTTGACCAAGCTCAAGGCCACACAAATTATCGAATGATACTCACCAATATTCAAATACTTGGACTAAATAATTCTTCATTGGAAAGTATTCATGTGGCACGTGGCAGTGTCAAGTCAAATCTGAGTGAGCATGAGGCAGGTTACGTAACATATAACGATCGAAATGCAATTGATTTTATTCGATATCGATTTCATACCGTTGTAAAAGAGCCAAATAATAAAAATACCGATCATGAAGACTTGAGAGTTGAGCCAATAGAAAAATATGAGGATGCTGAGGGAAATGGTCGCGGTAATAAAAATCAACAGAGATACACCAATAATGACGAATATAACAGTAGACGTTATGCAAATAGACATCAACAAGAGCAACAAAATCAGTATCAACATACGCAACAGCAACAATATCCAAATCAGCAACATCACGAGCAACAGCATGAGAACCAATACCCGGGCCAGCAGCATCATAATCCGCATCGGGAACAGCAGCATCAGAACCAATACCCGAGCCAGCAGCATCATAATCAGCAACGAGATCAGCACAATTATAATCAACAACGGGACCAACAGCATCAGAGCCAACACTCGAACCAGCAGCATCATAATCAGCAACGAGATCAGCACAATTATAATCAACAACGGGACCAACAGCATCAGAGCCAATACCCGAACCAGCAGCATCAGGGCCAGCAACATCATAATCAACAGAATTATGATCAGCATCGGGACCAGCAACATCAGAGCCAATATCCGAATCAGCAGCATCAAAATCAATACCCAGATCAGCAACATAAAATTCAATATGCTAGTGAGCAACATCAGAATCAGCATAGAGATCAGGATGATTTTGTGCCATATAGAGGTTCAACAAGATCGCAAGAAAATATACAGAGACCGCATGGACAAAGTTCATACAATGACGATAATTATAAAAAACACCAGCAAATACCTCAAATTGAAGGTTTCAGAGCAACACCCACTAGTTACGGTACAAAACGAGATTCATTTAATAATGGCAATGGTAATGACAATTATACTGGTGGAAGTCGGTATTTGGTTTATGCACAGACGCAACAAAATGGTAAAAATATTGGGGATGAAAGGAATAAATTTCAGAATGGTGCAAGAGCAAAAGAGAATTATGAAGAAATATCAAGTAAACATAATGTTGAAATTCCACGAGATGTTGAGGTTCAACAGTTTAGTGGAAAAATTCAAATCAAATATCCTGCACGTTTGAGTAGCAATAGCAAACCTTGCACTGATGAAAAAGATATTGGAGATGTTGAGGTGATTGGCAGTGAAAAACGATTGGGTGAAAATTCAAAATATCGAGGATCATCTGAGAAATTGGAGGATCAACCTGGCTATGTTGATATTATATATGCCGATGAGAATTCTAAGAGAATGCGACACTTTGGTAATTTACGAATACAATCACGAGGTGATAAAACAGTTTACAGTTTAGAAGACATTTTAAAGGTATATGCAGTAATTATATTTTGTATTATTATATTGAATTATAATTGTTCATAATTGAAAATAATGAATTAATTTATAGGATTTAGAAAATCATCGACGATTTATCATTCATAATTTTACGGAAAGTGAATTATTATCAAAGAGAAATGATAAAGTGAGAACGGCTGAGGAGACTAAGAGGATCAAGGATATAGTCCGTTATGCAAAGGAGTTTCAGGAGGATCAGGGTTTCTTCGAGGAAGGTATGGAATTAATTTATCATTACGGAAATGGAAGTGAGACAAAAGTGTACGATGGAAAACGTATGAAACGTGCACATGACCAAGAAAATAATAATGAAGTAAGAATAATTATTTGATTTATTAATATAAATGAACCGAATATTTCATAAAATATTTCAATAAATATATATTGTATTTTTTTTTTCTTCCAATTCTATCTTCAAGGACGACATTATGCATGTGATTATTAAGGTTCGTGTTCCGCTATTGAGAATAAAGGCTGATTATGTCTTAATGGGAAAAGTTGGAGATCAAGTTTTGCGCGGCAATGGACAACTCATTGGCAACTTTAGTAAGAAATTTTATCCAAAACAAAAACAAAATCAAAAGAAAACAATGAAATATTTTTTTTTTTGACGTATCTATATTCTATAAAAAAAATTGTATGTAATTAAAATATTTTTTATTGTTTTTATTTGTCCCTCGGTGAATATTTCAACAGCGGAATTAATCGGTGACTTCACTATTGAATTGAAAAAGTCTAGCGATAAAACAATGACTGTACGTGCAGCAAGGGCAAAGCTTGAAGCTGCCAATCACAATATCAAACTCCAGGGGATGGATGAAAATGTCGCAGTGGCAGAAATATTAACTCAAGGTATGAATTTTCACAATAAGTGAATGAATCGCTTCATTTTTTTTTTTTCTATCAGAATAACCAATCGACTTTTCAATAGGTACATTCAAAAATATATGTAAACAATGGAACTCGTATCCTCCGTAAAATTCAGATAGGAATAGGATACAGCGAATTTTTTAGTAATTATCATGAAATCATAGAGACAGACCGCCACGTTTTGCAATATTCGCAATGTTCATAAGAATCAAATAATTTTTTATAATCCCCCCAGTTCAAAAACGTGACAATTAGTCTATTATATTTCACTGTTTATATATAATTACTGCGATTCTTATTATGTACGTCACTAGTTGCATCGCCAACAACGTGCAATGCAACTGGTGAAATTCTTTCGATGAAAGTGAGCACGTCTGGACATTTTCAATACATTGCATTACGATATATATTGACATTTACAGGTTATCGAATGACGATTTAAAAATCTTAGAATGATTGTGGTTTGAATGCAATTGCAATCATTACATAGATATATACGCTCTTTGATTAAAATGATCTAATAATTTTGTATGATTGCATTAAACTCGAGATGACGAAAGAAAATAAATAATATTTGAAAAAGGTCATAAAAGAAAAGAATGAAATCAACACGAAAAGGAAGTGAAATTATCAACTTTCATGTGTGCGCTAACCACCTGTATATCCATTTTATTTACGTAATTTTCAATACATATGATATTGCCATCAGCTTCACATTACTGTTTCATTCAATATTAATTAATTTTTACGTTATTTTGCCCAGTCGTACGTACAATTGTCAGGTATATAATTTTCTTTGCCTTCATTCCACAACATTCGTATTATTATTAAATTATCTATTCAATTATTTTATTTTTTTTTTCTCATTTTAATACATATTTGTATGAGAAAAATTAAAAAATACGAATAAACTTTTGTTTGGCCCAGGTTTAATGGCGGCCGAGGCAGTAGCTGCGATGTTGGCCGATGACCTGGCGACAAAAGCACTCAATGAATCCACTGCCGATGCAATGATTTACAAAATGTTCAAGGAATTACCAAAAAACTAATATGTCAATTAGTTTTTTTCGTTCTCCTTTCCAATATTTTATAATAATTAAAAAAAACATATTACATCTTATTTATATTCATTCATGTAAAGCAAACAATGCCTACAATATGTTTATGGTATTTTTTTTTTTATAAAAAATTCTATACTCAATTCAAATCAAAAGCCTGAGTGAATTTATTTATAATTATTGTCATATTAATGTCACAATAATTAATTTCCAAACCACGCACTGTGTTGACAGAAAATTCCTATTACACGTGTTCATATATATATATGTATATATAAATATATTAAATTCCTATATATTATTATGCAATGTGACTTGAGCGTGAACAGAATTCACTTCGAAGGCCACAGATTTACTGAATGATTACGATAATAACCATCTATCCATATAAAAAAGTCGGATGTGTACAATTATAAAATTTTACAATAATAAATAAAATGAAAAAAAAAAAAAAAAAATGATTATATTGAAATATAAAAGAAAGATGTGAAAATACGAATGATATAATGTAGAAAATGAGGACAAACAGAGTAACATTCACGTCAATATGAGCATATAATAGAGGGACAATAAACAAACGTCATTAAGTAAAGAAAAACAGGAAAATGAATATGTATATGTGATGGGGAGAGGGATCGTTTGTTTTGTGGCCCTGACAGAGTTGAGGCGTACATTCTACCATAATAAATTCACTATCGTATACGAAAAAATAAAACATGAAAAAAAAAAAAGAAGGGATAACATGATGGAGAAAGTCCACTTACTTTATATATTGACGTACAGCATGAACATTGCGCGCATTTTCAGTAATACATTCGTTCATAAATTGCGATTGTGTGTTACACCACGTATTTAACAATTACAACTTTTTTGCAGCGAGCGATTAATTGATTAATATTTTTTAATTTTACTTATAAACGTGTGTCAATTAAACATATTGTTTAATAAATAAATATTCAACTGTATAATAAATAAAAATGATAATGTTGAGTAGAATTATCGGTTTGTTTGTGATAATCAGTAACATGGGAATTGTCCTGTCAAAACTACGTAAGTTTGCAATTTTAATTCAAATAAATTAAACACAGAGATATTGATTGTTTCACTGGTAACAATACAAGAACACATTGCACTCAAACTTTTGTATTATTTTGTTGATAAATTTCCAAGTGAATTTCACACGCACTAGCCATTTTGATCTTTCACTTTTTGCCATTGAAACAAACTGACGCATTAAATTTTATAAATATACATACCCATAAACTCTCACTTTCTATATAAAGTGCACTTTCGTTTTCATATCTGCTATTGATACATCTACAACTGTTACTTAAAATTGTGTGATAAAAAAAAAAATTATTAAAACAAATAAATATAAAAAATGAAGAAGTTTATTTATCATTATATTAAATGATTGAAAAAATTTTATTTCTCATTCTCATTTTTAGCGCCAGGGGTAACTGCGTGTCCTCGTAACTTACCACTCGTTGATTATAACAATTGCGTCCGTCAACAGCTAATCGCCTTAACACCACAATTAATTAAAGGTATACCTGAATTAAAATTACCACCATTGGATCCACTGTCATTGCCCTCACTCGTTGTCGACCGTAATCTCGACGCACTCAAGGTTAAGGCTAATTTAACGAAAGTACGTGTTTACGGTTCAACAAACTACGAGATCGATGAAATCCAAGCACGACCAGATAAATTGTCACTATTTATGAAAATTCAATTACCTTATATGTTTGTTCATGGCAATTACAATGTCAAGGGCAATCTTTTGCTATTACCGCTTACTGGAAACGGTATATTTTGGGGCAACTTCAGTAAGTCATTTCCATATATTATAATTTATAAATAATATAATTATAAAAATAAATAATACATATTGATTGACAATTGATTCATTATTGTTTATTCTTTTTTTTTATTATGCTTAGCTGATACTCAAGTTCGTGTAAATGCAGAGGGCAAAGAAGTGACGGACAGTAATGGAATTGAAAGAATTGAATTGCACAAATTAATAACAAAAATTCGTGTTGGTAATGGAAATGTAAAATTGGAAGCACCACAAACGCAAAAATTAACAGGTAAGATAAAATAAATATTGTGTTAATTGAATAATAGTGTGATGAAAAGTATTATTGATTTTTTAATTTGTGCAACTTTGTTTTCTATTTCTCATCATTTTTGTGTTTAATTGAATAATAGCGAATGCGGCTATGTCATTTTTTAATGCAAATCCTCGACTCGTGCTGGACATAATAAATCCGATAATTGAAGAAACAGCAGCGTCAATTGGTAAAGCACTTTCGGCACGTGCTCTTGGCGCATTGACTAAGGACGAAATATTGCCTTGATTATGATTTTCGTTTTTTTTTTTCTGTTTTGTAAGCGACCTTAAATGGATGCATGATAATTTCAAAGATAATCGTGGTGATGAAAAAAAAATATTGAGCAGGAATAAGTAATAGAGGTATATATAATTGATTTTTAACTGCAGAGAAAGATAAATAATTTTTGTGTTTAATCATCTGGAAACAATTCTCTGTATGTAAATGATCTTGTGACTTTGTTTGCGACATTCGTGAATAAATCTGCCAGTGCAGTTTCCAGTACTGGTCTCACCTCATCTAAGAATAGATTACTGTTTGCATTGAGTATTTGATTGCTGGCTGGTCCTGCGGACATTTTATTTGTTCAAAAAAAAATATCCATAGTGCCTATACTGCATTTAATGAATAATATAATAATATGTTTATATTACTGGGATATACTATTTTATTATTATTTTCCTTTTGACGAGCTCAAAATATTCCAATACTCCGTAACATGTTGAATAATATATAAGTTTGTATTTCACATGCTATTGGGGTAAGACAAAAAACGTGCGAAATGAAATTGCAAATGGAAATAAAAATAATTTTTACACAAATGTAGACAACACAAAAAAAATGATCGTCATGTCATTCAAGAAAATTATTCATAAAGTTATGTTTACGTAAATTTAATAAATGATAGGATAAAAAAAAGTAAATAAAAAACAGAACTGATAGGGTGATAGAGCAAAATTCAGCGCTACAAAAATACAGTGACATTTAACCAAAGCAAAAAAAAAAAAAATAAAAAAGAACAAAAAGAAATGGAGAGCGCATAATTTGGCATCGTTTCGTGGTCGTAAAATAATTTGATACAGCAGTATGCGTAAGAAAAAAAAAAGAATAAGAAGAGAGCCTAGACCCCAATAAGCATTACGCGCACGTTCAACGAACCGTGATCTGAATAGTGAAGTACAGAATACCCATGAACTCTTTTTCGTGTGGTTCGTAAACAATAAGACAATAATAATAATTATTATAATAATAAATAATGAAAGTAATAATGATAATGATGAATGTTCATTATAAAATAGTCACAATGATGATAATGACGCTGATGATGCTAATTATTAGAATAATTGTAAAAGAAAAATTAAAATTAAAAAAAAAATATATCGGAATGCTTACCAAGAATTGGATCACCACCAAATAAATTGCTAAGATGAATATTTGCCTTTCCAACTTTAATTCCAATTTCCATTTTGTCAAATTTGAGATACGTATCATTGTCTCTAATAACTTTTTGCGCTCTTAATATCACATCGGAGTCGTAGCCGGCTGTGAAAATTCGAAAAAAAAAAAATAAATGTTGGAATAGCTTGAATAATATTTTTAATAATGATTTTAATGTGTGTTTCAATAGATAGAAATGTGAATTTTTTTTTGTTTGCAGTCGGAATTATTTTGGATAGAAGGATATAGGATTTTTTTTTCTTCTGGACGTAGATTATTATAATGGAATGACATGTGCATTTTCATGAGTGTAAAAATGACATTGAATAAATGAATAGAATTACAAAATAATATAAACAGAAATACAGAAAAAAAACTTACTAAAATTTCCTGTCAGATCACCGTTGCCAGTGAGTCTCAATAATAAAATTCTCGCATCCATTTGATATTTTCCACTAAAACTCAATTTATTAAAACTGACTTTAAATGCAAACGTGACATTATCAGTATTGGCTTCGAGATCACGTACTTCAAATGTCGATGGACCGCTCACCTAAACTTACCAAAAAAAAATTATTCAATTAATAAATTATTTGTATATACCTTTGTAACTATTTAATTGAATGAATTATTTGTTATATATAAATTCGTTGTTAATATACTTGAATATCTGTGAGATTGATGTCGAGTCTAGCACCTTGTGGACCGCGTAACAAACGAATTTGTTCCAATGTTAATGGTTCAATTGCCGGTACATCAAGCTCTGGTATACCCTCTTTCAATTTATCTCGCAAATTTTCAATTGCATTCGTTATACAACGATTGATCTCTGGATCAGATTTTTTGCACGGTTTAATATAAAATGCTGTGAAAAAAAAATTAAAACATAGGATTATACTTCATACAATCATATATAATTAAAATGAAATATAACGATAAAATTGGCAAATGTATTTAGTAATTAATTTGTTTTTATTCTCTTTTCATTTTATATATACTTTTTTTTTTCAAGACTTATTTAAATTAATAAATATAACTCACGCAGAACAGCATAGATTGGACTTATTACCGCTGCCAATATGCTAAAAGAGAAAATAAAAGTGGTAAGATAAGAAAAAATTACCCTAACAGTATTAGATAATGCAGAAACTGTGAAATATTTTGAAATTTTTGAAAGAAAAGTGTGTGTGTGTGTGTGTGTGTATATATGGCTATGAATAAAATTAAATGCATCGAGTGTGAGTTCTAAATAAATATTGCAGCACAAAACGCGAATAAACTTCAATACAAAATAAATTCAACAAATTATCTTATTACAATATCAAATGGCATAATAATAAATCATTTCATAATACTTGACATTGAATTTACTCATAATCTCTCAATTCACTTTTTATTTTTCTATCAATACTTTTCACCGCCTGCAGTGAATAAAAAATATTATAGCACTTGGCCAAAAATTCATAAACACATAAACACAATTCAAAATCATCCAGTAAATAAAATATCATGACAAAATCCATAAAAATTTTCCTACAATATACGTTATTTTCAATTGCACATAATTTCGTACTCATATTCCTATTTTTTTTTTTTTTTTCAGTTCACAACAAGAATATAATCATCACGTCATCCTTATAGAATATTAATAAGATATCAGCTGTAACCGGATCGACACCGAATAAATTTGATGTCATTACGACACCTTTCTTCGACTTTACTCTGCATAGAAAAAAAAAGAAAAAAAAAACGAATTATCAGTATTATTCTCGAATTACAATTAAACATGTATAAGCTAAACAAGTGTAATAAAGGACAATAGTAAAAAATGTAAAATAGTGAAATAGTAAAATGTACCACACGCGAACAAACGATGCGACCATGGTGTGTTTCTTTCTAATGGACAAACACGATTGAAGTAAAATCCGTGGTCGTATGTTTATGTGCCAGAACGCTATGGAGGTAATATGGGTGATGAGAGATCGACACAGTGTTAGGAAAAGCTACCCGGTTAAAACATGAAATTTATTACACTATTGCATTCGGTGGCAGGTTGATTACCTCGTGCTACTTGACGTCCATTGGTTGTCGCCAGCCCCCAGGTATTTACCAGTATAGAAATACTCACAACATAGGGTATAATATGGGCGCTAAAATGCAACATAGAGAATGTAAGAGTATGGTCGACGGTTTGGGATTAGCACACACTTGCGATTAGACATTTTCCCGGTGTTGGATCACATTAATGTGTAGGTTATATATGTATGTATGTATGTACACTGTTATTCGTGTTGCGACTATCGCTTTCATTTCGGTAACGTCCGCATGAAACGGCAAAATAGTCAACTGGTCTTTCCCCATACGCACAATTACGATAGATTTCGTCAATCAGCAATTGTGTATTTTATTCTATTTATTCCACCAACACTTTTTCTAATTGTTAATCATCTATGAATTAATCATGAAGATATTTATATTGAAATTTATATGTATATGGGCAGTCATACGATATGGTAAATGGCCAATGGTGGATTGTAAAGATTAATGAGAAAGTAATAAAATGCAATGTTGAATATCCTGTGCATAATAAAATATGTGACAGTTACATGATTGCTAATAATTAGAGGTATAAAGTCGAAAGAGTAAATTTCTTTTCCTATACAGTCGTTTATATATTTTCTACTTCAATTTATACTAAGGTCAATATAAATATATTTTTTTATATAATAATATATATATTGATATATACATATACATATATATAGATTATTATATAATTGACATGTTGATAATTTCATCATATGCTTTTATGGCTTCAACAATCAATCATTCGTTCTTCTTTGTTTTTTCGTTTTTTTTTTCTCATTTGTATCTTCTTTCAGGTTCTCCCAAGACCAATGTAATTTCTCAATTTTTTTCGTCTTATTCACTGGTATATTTCATCATGACAAGAATAAAATGTGAAATCTCAGAGTCAATGTTGACGAGACACTAACAAAAGATAAATAAAAAAAACCTGTATATATGTATATTTAACATAAATACAATGTCAATGTCGGAGTAAGACAAAATACGGAAAAAAAGAAATGCATAAAAATGAATAAAAAACAAAATGTTTCATGTGAAAATATCGTGGAAGATTTACCACGTCATCAAAGTTATTCACAAAAACAGTCTCATCGTGGAAATAAATCACACACACACATAAATATATATATGTATATATGGAAAAAAAATTCCATTATGGTATAGGCAAGCGGTCATTGCCAACCGAACAACAGGTATATAATTCGATGATGTTTGTATCATTGTAACAGTTTTGGATAACACATCGTGACCACACTAGTGTCCAGATCCGTTTATCGTACAAGTTTTCTTCATCAATAAGTTTTGTTGCTTTCATTTTTCCCACCAATCTCTAACGATTTAATCTTAAAAAAAAAAAAAAAAAAAACAATCCAACATAATGAGAGTGTACCACTGTTTTATTTTTGCGATTATTGTCACAATTACCGTCGCCGAAGTTCGTAAGTACCAAAAAAATTCATATATATTTGTTGCTCTATCAATTGTCATTGGAATAAATCCATAGGCAATTGAAGATGCGAACAAATTACAACAATATAATTCGATTGTTTCTATATTTTAATTGTCATTCTGTTTTTTTTTTTTTTTTTCAAAGCGTCATATATAAAAATATGCGGTCGAAGAGATCCCCATTTAGACGATTGTGTTCTGAACAGTGTCAATTCACTTCGTGACAAACTTCGCAGTGGCATTCCATCACTTCATGTACCATCAATCGAGCCCCTGTTGATTGAAAAAGGACTTCCATTAACAAACTCAAAAGACTTAAAGGCATACGCTACAAATGTAAAACTGTATAATCTTCATGCATTCAAAGTGCAAAATCTTCATATTGATCTGGATAAACAACGTGTTGACATACATGTTTTCTTTGACACAATAAAATTGACTGGTGATTACAATGTCACTGCAAAAATCCTTGTTCCAGTTGTAGGCAATGGACCCATTGAAATTGAAACAGGTATCAATTGTTCATTTATATTTATTTATCAATTATTTATAATGATATTAATGTTTGCTATTTTACGTATTTGTTTTATAGATAGTGTGGATGCAAAAGCGATACTTTTGTATAAATTCGTCAAGTCTAAGAGAGGCCAACGATTATTTTTCACTGAAATGACTATTAAATTGATGATTAAAGGTTATAAATCAAAATTCATCGCTCGCGAAGGACCAGACGATTCATTCAGTGAAATAATTAATTCAATAATAAACAGCGAGCAAGAAGAAATTCTTGATAGTTTAACACCAAAACTCGAGAAAGCAGTCGCAGCAAGACTCCTCGACTTTTCTAATAGAATTTGCAGCAGCTTCACATACGACGATCTATTTCCTGATCGTGAATAATTGTTCATCATCGACATTGTTTCATATATATATATATATATTCAATTGACAACAAAAACAATTATTAATATTGAATGTATAAGAAAATTTTGATATTTTTATGCATATCAATGTATGGTTTGTTAATAAATAATGTGGAATTTTCCAATATTGATCAAGTATAAACTTTGTTATATTTCGTCATTTTATCGTTGCCATCAATTTAATTATTGTACACGTGTGCAATATTTGTATAGATGTGAAGAAGGATAAAAAAAAATGGGAGACGGAGAGACAGAGAGAGAGATTGCAACATATAACTCATAAAGTTTCATAAAGAGAAAAAAAAAACAATCTAATGACATAAAAGCGTTGAGTAGTGGTATAAGTTGTGTCTGTGTGTTTGGTAAAATTATTTAAGAGCGAAAATCCATCACATTGGTTGTTTAAATAATATTTATTGTGGATGGGACTTTCGATGATTTTTTGCTATATAAATTATGTTAATAATTGGATGAATGAAATTATAACACTTGGCGTTGATTTGTCTCATGTATCATTGGTTTGATTGTTGTCTGGTCGTCTCATTCTTGAAATCCTGTGTTAAAAAAAAAAAAAAAGAAAAATTATCTGTTTATTCAATCAAACGTGAGATATCACCCAACATAGAGAGACTCTCTATTCAATCACTTCTTCAAAGGGCCAACAGCACGCCAGCATATTTTTTATAAAAATAAACAATTTTCCACTACATCATGACATAAAATATAGCCATAAAAATATTTAATGTAATTCACGATTTAATTATTAATCAGGGACAAAATATTTCAATGTATGAATAATACAAATCATACAGATTCGTCATCGTGAAGGAGAAAGAAAAAATGTGTAAGAAATAATCTAACGACTGTTAATGAATACGGTAACAAAAAAATAGGAAAAAAAGCCAATAGACCGGAGAATACAAGATACTTGCGTGTCTGTAGCATTAATGAACGAGGTATAATTGCCAATATAGGAAGTAGGGAGGCATTGTAAGATGTTAGAAATATGTATATACACTACAGTAATAATTTTATCTGTCATTATATTGCAGTGTGGAAAAAGCAATATGTGATCTTGACCTTGAATTAATTGAATAATTCAATCGCATGGATACATACTTATTGCATATACAACACCAACAATATATAAAGATGTTGGTGATTACTATTGCAGTACTTTTCGTCTTGATTCACACGAAGCAACTTATCTTAGCAAGAGTCCTCCAAAAGTACCATGGCAAAATTCATAATAGTTTGTATAAATATTCTATTTATCGGTTTGATTGTCGCCGAAGTTCGTGAGTATACATTTAGTAAATGACGAAATATGGTATATTATTAAATAGTAAATTGCTATTTTTTATCTTAATAGCTTCATATATAACGGTATGTGGACGTCGAAATCCAAATTTAGATGAGTGTGTGAAAAATAGTGTGGAATTGCTGCGTCCAAAATTGACTGCTGGTATTCCCGAGCTCGATGTTCCACCGCTGGATCCTTTAAGGCTTTCCAATGAAATGCCACTGTTGAATTCACAAGGTCTTGTAGCTAGAGCATCCAATGTTACACTCCACAATACTCGTAGTTTTCAAACACGAAAAACTCATACTGATTTTGAAAAGCAACAAATTATGATTACTGTACATTTTGATACATTGCGACTTCAGGGTAATTATGAGATTGCAGCAAAAATTATTGTACCAATTGAAGGGAAAGGAACGATAGATCTTGATATTCGTAAGCAAATAAATTTACTTTCATTTCATTTTTCATCCAATTCAATAACGTTTGAATAGCATAACTGTATTGCAAATTTATATTTGATTCAACGATTGTTGTTGTTATAAATTGTTTTGACTGTTTTTTTATTATTATTAGAGGGCATTGACGCTGATGTAGTTATGCACTATCAATTGAGAGATACAAAAAAAGGGAAGCAATTTTATTTCACATCAATGAGTACTAAATTGAAGGTTGAAGATTACCAATCGCGTATCTCCTTGAATGAGGGACCGGATCCAACATTTAATGATGCTATCAACGCTGTGATAAATACTAATCGACGTGAAATCACTGCCAGCATCACTCCCAGTCTTGAGAAAGTCATTTCTACCGAAGTGATTAAATTAGCAAATAAAATATGTAAGAACTTCTCGTTCGAGGAATTGTTTCCCGATCGTGAATAAACATAAACAAAGTTTGATGATGTAACGATGGATTGTAAACGCTCGCTGTCAAATTGTCAATTAAACATTCGTCATGTCAAATAGAGAAATGTAAAATTGAACAAATTGAATTTTTTTTTTTTTCATATATTTTTTGGTTGATTTATAGCAATCAACATATGAATTATTATCATAATAATTATTGTTTGTCATGTTGATCGTTGAAATGTGAAAAAATTCCTGTTGCCGTAATTCAAGAAAAATATAACGAAATGTTTGATTGAATAATTCTATATTTTTTTTCAAAATGATAGAGATTATGTAATTTTAAAATGATATGAAGTCGAGCATTGAAATATCGAGTGATAGTTTATTTGTATTGATAAAATAAAAATATGATGACGAAGGAAATATAAAATGAACGTCTTGTTGATGCACATTAATGCATAACCTTGCAAAGTAGCGATGCCTGTTATCCTTGCGTGATTCATGGCAATTCGTATCTTTTTTGTTTTGTTCACAATGACAAAAAAATTGATCGACAATTTCCGTGATTTGTGCAATTTTTTGATAACATTTATACTGTTATTATTAGAGGTGGAATTTTATCGTTTCGATATATATTTTCCAGTGAATAATAAATAAAAAATATACGTGCTTGAATAATAGTGTGAGCAACAAAATTTTTTTTTTTTTTTTTTTCACCTATATTTGTTTGTCATTCAAGATATGTGACGAAAGAAAATGGTAATTTATTAGACATAACTCCACAATCATATAGATGTATATGTATAGATGTACATGCATTAAATTTATGATTATATACAGTTTATAGATGCATGTTACGTGGTTATAAAATGATTCATTTTCCAAAAGAATTGATAAATTAGGTAAAATATTTTATCAATGTAAATTGTACGTACAGCTGTTCACAAATTCTTGTTTGGCCAATACATTTTTCTTTATCATTTCACACATATTCTGATCTATCATATTTGCGAAAGTATTATTCAACAAATAAAATGTTTGACATATAATTATTCAGTGTTTCTTCATATTATCACTTTTTTTTTTCTTTATTTTGCTCACTTCCTTTTTCAAAACGCAGATTAAATAAATTCGTATTTGTAATCACTTTTTAAATACATTCAAGTTATATTACATAAATTTATTTTATATTTAATCAATAATTTGTTCGCTCATATAAACATAAAAATTCGTGCACTTGGATATGGAATATTTTACATTTTCATTGTCCAAATAAATTTTGTTACGAAAAAAAAAAATATATACCTATATATATATATATAAATATAATAAAAATTTGAATACTCTCTCAAATATTCTAAATATTAAAAAAATATATATATCTCATTCTAACAATTTTGCACATCTATATTTGAATTATATCAAATTATTTATTGTTTTATTTACGTTTTTTTTCTTTTTTCACTATTTAATTGTTGTAATATCATTTAATGAAAAGTTGATCGTAAGTAAATTGTTTGAGGATACTATTGGAAGTCTCACGAAAATAATCGGCCAATGCCTTTTGTATGATTGGCATCATTTCACGTATAAAAATATCGAAATTAGCATTAATTGCGTTATTAATTACATCACCGATGATACCATCGCCACCAAACAGATTGTCGAGTTGGACATTGCCCTTGTCGACAGTGACATCGAGTGTGAATTCCGTCACACAGAATTGTCGTACGCCTGATGCGTCTGGATCGGCTGTTCCAGTAAAAAAAACTTTTGCAACAGTACCAGTGATATTACCGCGAATATCTCCAGAGCCAGTGATCGGCAACAGTAACACTTTTCCATCGATTTCATATCGACCAGTGAAATATAGATGTGGTAGAAGAATGTCAAAGTAATAAGCCAAATTTGTCATGTCCGCACTTATTTCATTAAATAAAATAAAAAATAATAATAATTAATTCAATACATTACAAAATTGATTAAATACAATATCGTATATGTTACATTAAACGATTTTTCCAAGCAAATCTTTGCATGATACTTCAATGTATTTGTACATTCCTAAGTCACGGTCGTATAACGTTGCATTTGTGGAATATTTAGTAGCGAACAAAAAATAAAAAATAAATAAAAATGAAACATCAACATGATCCACAGACATACAAATGTAAAAACAAAAGTTACTTTATATCATTTATATGCACGACATAGCAGTTGTATGCGCTTGATTACGTTTGTATGTGTGTCTATGTATTTGTTGAAAAAATAAATACCTAGAATGTTATTTATATTTATTGAATTTTTTTTTGATTTCGCGTTTCCTCTTGGTATTTCAATTTTGACAAATTATTCAATTAATTTCCCATGAATTATTATATTCTTTTAATCAACTCGTTCATTAAAAACCCCATATATAACATATAGAATAGTATGTTCAATTGGAAAAGTAAAAAATATATAAATAAATAAATAAAATACGTAAATGATTGTAAATATTTGCAATATATGCAGATATTTTATTTATTAATACTCACTTCATATTGGCAACGGTAAAATCACTAGAACCATAAGCTTTAATATTATTGCCACTGAGTTTGATGCCACCTTGATTGTCAGCCGCCACAACTTCTTTCAGGAACAGTGGCTCAAGTGATGGAATATTAAAAGCAGGGATGCCTTCAACTAAATATGGTCTTATATGCATTACACTATTTGTAACACAATCATTAAAATTTGGATCACTCAAACTGCAAACATGAAGAAATTCCGCTATTGCGAAATAAAATAAAACAAAATAAATTAAATCAATTAACACAAGAAAATAATTGATAATTTCAATTGTATGAAAAAAAAAAAAAAATTCTAATAATCAAATGACTGTGTTATATTCACATACGTAAATCAACTGCTGATACAGATACAAAAAGAATTGCAATAAATCCAATTATAATGCGTGCCATTGTCTTTTGACTTGTTTTTATTGTTAAATTTTTATTTTTGGACTATCTAATTGAATTGGTTTCAAATGTTCTGCACTCTGCGAAACAATCGAGTGATGTCTTACGACGTATGACTGCCTCCGCTAATATATTGGATTGAGAATTGTCACGAGTGCGATTTGAATCAAATGACAATAGCCTGTAATACCAAAAGATATCCATGAGGAAGTGCATTCCCACCACTCTGTACCACCACTCTTTATTGACAATTTGCAAAAACACGGTCACGTACTCGTATATGCACTTGCATATTGCAATTGTTGTTAATTTAAAGAATTTTCTCGCTCTTATTATTGTCTTTATTCTTCCACATATATATTCAATAGGTTTTTGTTTTTCTCTTATTATTATTCATCGTATCGTGATGAGAAAAGTATTGTAATTTTTTTACTGTTTAATATTGTCATGACTTGTGTTTTCCCCACTGTCGTTGTTGACATTTTATATACACATAGGTATGTCATAATCATACGTTTGTCAAAATAAAATATTATTTGTTTGTTATCATTCAATCACATTACAATCGGATATGATGAAATATTAAATATGACACAATCACATTGTCATGTTTGTTATTTTTTATATGAAAAATATTGGTTGATATTCATTAAATAATACTTAATATTGATTCATTATATATAATTTGTTGATTTCAATACAACGTAATTAGGGAAAATTAACTGTGTCAAATTCAAATGACTGTCATATAGAAAACAGCAAAAAAAATGAAAGTATTATACTATTTCATCGAATTAAGTCTTTTATTTGCTTGCGATAATAACACAACATTTAACTACCTCAGAGTATGTTAACATCAATTTTACTTCACTAGAAACAAAACATTGAAAAAACAGAAGGAAATTAATTTGTACATTATCTTCTTCGTCCCACTGACATCACATAAAATAAGTCATAAAGTGAGTTTACTCAATTAAAATTCATCTTTGTTTCTTGGAAGATCGCACAGTAATTTTTTCTATTTCTTTTTTATTTTGCTCAACATGTTGGACATTGAACAATAGTCATGTTTAAATATGTATGTGTTATCTCGACAATGATCGTATATCAATTGCTGGGAAAGTCTCATTACAATGTGTTAACACATTCAAATATATTTATGAGGAGGAATAGCAACAAAAAAAAAACAAATGGATGAGAAAATCAAGCAATTTGCAATTAATGAAAAAAAAAAAAACGTGCGGTTTGATGAATTCAAATGCCAGAATTATAATTCGCAGGGGAGTAAATTCACTGTGACATAATTCATTATATAACACAGTACACGCGCGGAATAGTGCTTCATTATTATTGCGTACATGCATATTTGGAAAGTTACAGTCATTCCGTATAAACATTATTTGAACTTTGTGATTTTTTAACTCATCATTAAAAGTTTGTATCTCATTCTCCTTTTATATTCTCCATTGTTATCGCTTTATCCACTAATTCTACGATTGATTTGAATGATTCATCAATGAATATCTGTCAATGTATATATATGCATTACATTATTGAATAAATATTATATATATTTATTTGTATATACGTCCATACTTTAATTGATATGATGGAACGCGTTTATAATATTTATATCTATTTGGATATCAACCCAATACACATATGACATCTTATGTTTAAACAAAAGAAAATATGAAACTTACTGAATAATTAAAGCTAATCAACCAATTGCACAAAGTCTGAATGTAAATTACATCTCAAAACAATGTCAGAGCAAACAAAAATAATTATAAATATTTAATACACTTATATTGATAGAATTAAATCTGATAAAATAAAATTTTCATTTATATATATAAATGAATGATTATAAATAAATTATTAAAATAGTTTTTTATATTATTCTGTTTTGTTTTAATTAATCTTTGATCCAGGCGTCATATGGTACTTGAGCAAATAATTTTTCGACAAAGGTTGTCATCACTTGCACAAGTTTACGTCGCAAATCCGGCTTCATTTCTTTTAAGAGATCTTGACTGTTGCTATTGATAAATAAATTCAGCGCTGCCTCTAAATTCAAATAACAATTAAATATATATAAATTAATTTTCACATTATTAAAGGTTATAATTGATTAACGAGTAATCTTACGCAATATTGTGTTGCCGTCATGAACATTCTCCACTCCCATTTTGATATCGCGCACACTAAAATCCATTTTTAATTGTTGCAATTGTAAATACTTGCGGTCCTGTACCGGAAATGGTTTAGCTCTAAGAAAAACTTTGGCTTTTACACCGTCTGAAAAAGCGAAAAAAAAAACAAATTAGAAATTACTATTATCAATTAGAATATAAATACATAATCATAACAAACAGGAAAGTGATATTTAAAAATAATCATAAATAATTATTACTTTATACATACATTCTCATACATTCTTATTTAGGAAAAACACTTATGCCCATTAGTAGAGTGAGTGTAATTGATTAATCAATAAATTATTTACAGCAATAATGATAGACATTTTACAGTCTATTTGTATTTCTTGACATTAGTTAAATAAATAATTAATCAATCAATCAATCAATCACACGAAATTTTAATTTAAATATAAAAAATAATAATAAAATATGTTCAAACTGTTAATCGGAATGACCTAAAAACGTGAGATATTCAACATTTATTACTTGAAATTGACTGAATGTATTATTATATTATATAAAACTATAAAAATTGGAATGTACCATATTCGCCCCAATAATCACCGGCACCACTGGCTTGAACGAGTATAAGAGTACCGTTGGATTGATACTTTGCAGCTGCCCTGATCTTCGGTATATGTAATGACAACTGTAATTGTACTTCGTCATCAGCAATTCGTGTCCTTAAACCAGTAATTTTCAATGCTGACACTCCTTTTGCCGCTACATTGCGAAATTGTGCACGATAACCATTTGGACCACCGCCCAAAGCAATATGAACTTCATCAAGAATGATTGGTTCAACTTCGGGATATCCCAGCTGTGGTAGGCCTGTAAAAAAATAATCACACCAGTTTCAATGGCGCGCGTTTTTAAAATTAATTTTTTACAGCTGTTTATTCTGTGTCAATTTAATTTGGGAATATAAAAACCAAACCCCGTTAACTTTAACCAACACAACATGGGAATGTTTCGTTCTTTCACTGCTTATTCCTTTGTCTCTCACTTGTATCAGACAACAACTATATATATATATTTAATATGCATATGTGGCCATTGGTGTATCACATTTAAAATGTAGGACACACCGCACAGTGTCCATTTTAATTCACCGTTATAACTTCCTGCGTTACATACATTGCATGTCAAGAATTTTTTAATATTTTTCATCATTAAATCCTTCGATTTATCATACAAATATCAAACATATATTTTTGTTTCTTTGTCTATTGCAGGACATTGAATTTGAATTCATTGCAGTAGATAAAAATGCACATATTTTTACAGCCGGTAAAGTAGTTTACACGCGAAAGGATTCTTATCAAAAAGCGGGAAGAATAAAAGAGAAAAAAAAAAGATAAAATACTTTGTCTAATACAAAAGTCTGACTTATCGATACACTAAGCGGGCTTTTAAAATGGCGATAAATTATTGTAATTAAAAAAATTCGCCGTTATTATTAATATTTAATATTTTGTTTTCCACCTCACCATTGTGAAAATGTTCCGTTAGACTGTTGGCAGATCGGGCAAGACATTCCTCAAGCTCGGGATCATGCCTGGAACACGGCTCGATAAATTCCAAACCCCTGTATTTTCCACTCGCATTGATATTGGTGATACTGATGAAGACAATGATCGCAACACGAAATCCAAGTAGTAAATCCTTTATCGTCATCGTTGCCGTCGTCGTCGTCGCTGTCACACGTAAACAATAATTTTTTTTTTTTATTTAATCACGTTATTTAATTTATACTGTCGCTTTATAAACAGTAACAGTACATAAGAAGAATTTAACTGGTGACAGAAGACAATATATATCAAATGAATAAAAAAAAAAAAAAAA